>JAXCMG010000059.1:2358435-2378242 GCA_034642415.1 Podarcis siculus
GAGTGAGCCCTTCCACCTCCCGTCCTTTCGATGGCAGTTCCCTGACAGAGTCCATAAGTGACTGTGGAGGCCAATTCTGGATCCACACGTCCTTCAATAGTGGGGACACTGGTTTCCGGGCAGGAGTTGATGACAGTGAGGATTTGCCAAGCGTGCCTTCCTCTTAGTGCGTTTCTCCCTTGCATCCTGAGTTTGAGCATCTTAAAAGCCCATGACACCTTTGGTAATGGCTGTTCTCCTCTGAGTCTCCTCTTTTTCAGGCTAAACGTACCCAGATCCTTCAATCGTTCCTCATAAGGTTTAGTTTCCAGACCCTTGATCATCTTGGTTGCCCTCCTCTGCACACCTTCCAGTTTGTCAACTTCCTTCCAAAATTGTGGTTCCAATATTGTCACCAAACTAAGCCCAAATCTTCCCAAGGTGAGGGTGACAGTCTTTGTCAATGTTTGGGTGCCAGATGTCATTTGATTCAAGATAGCAGACCTAAACAGGACTTTGAACTGACTTCACTCAATTTTTGGCATGATGGGTCCAAGCACACAAATTGCACCATTTAAAATATGGAATTTAAAAGCAGAAACAAAACAAATCAGGGACCTTGCTCAGTAATCCTCACTACCTTATACTTGTCAATCCATATATTAGGACTGAGCTGACATAATTTCAATTTTTTTTCTTTGTGTCAATTTGCACTTAATGGGCAGTCGTGGGAAGCTCCTTGAACTCTGAGATTTAAAACACTTGTTGAGTGTATCTTGAAAAAAACTTCCATCAAACGGCACTTCAACAAATTGCCTGAGGAGTTCAAACAAGCCACACATCCTTGCTGGCGGGACTGGAAAATCGCTGACTGAATTAACTTTGGCTCCTGAGAATTAGAACGCCTGCTAGGAAGGGGGTGGGAGAAGCTTTCAGGATATTTTTAGCCATCCCTTCCCTTGGGGAAGGTGGCTCGAAATCCAAGTATGATTGCCACTCCTTCAGCGGCTAAGAAAGATTTGGTTATAAGCCAAGATGGTACATGGTTCAGTCACAAGTTTTCAGCGTGCAATTCTGTTGAAACTCATTAAAAGTGAACCTCAAGTTTCTGTGTCTGTAGCAGAGGTGGAATCTTGGTGAAGCTGAACATCCATCGAGAAAATTGCATGAGCAATGGATTTGCACATCACACAATACTTGTATTTTCCTCCTGTGAGACTTAGAGGCATGCACTGGGTTTGCATTCAATTTGTATTGTTTTTGATGGCATCCTTCTGTTTCAGGACAAAATGGAGGAGGGCATCTTTGCGGGTGAAGTCAAACTGTTGGAAGGTTATAGCACCTGCAGTGGCTGTTGAGAATGATATGGGAGAGACATGTTTTGTTGCAGCTGGGGCAGATGAAGGCGTCCGGTTGAGCTGCTGCAGGTGCACCAGGGCGTTTCTTCTCTGAGCCCTCGTCCCACACTAAAAAGATAGCAAAAACAAACATTAAAAAGCAAGCATTGATAGAATTGAAACTATCTATATCAAAGAGGATGCGGGTGGCGCTGTGGTCTAAACCACTGAGCCTCTTGGACTTGCTGATCAGAAGGCCGACGGTTCATATCCCCACAACAGAGTGAGCCCCCATTGCTCTGTTCCCAACTCCTGCCAACCTTGTGGGAATGTTCAGGGTGGCAGGAGAGGATATATTGTTCATTAATATCCTTCCCAACTTGCACTAGCAAGTCCCTTTTGTTTAGCAGAGTGCATTCCCTTTTTAATGCACAGCGGCTAGCTGGTTGCAGGCTTGTTTAAGCCTCTCACTATCATACAATTCAGTATTGAATTGTATGTTCCTGGTAAGTGCCCTTTTATCCCTCTCAAAAGAATAAACACACAACCATCTTATTTTAAGTGAGTAAAAGAAGTTTACTCACATCAGTTCATCAGTTCACAGTTGGATCTCTGAAGGCAGACTTAGTTACAAAATATATACAGAGCATCTCTAGTTAAAAAGCTGTTACTCCTATGATGGAGAAAGAGAGAGAGAGTGCTGTGTGCCTTGTTCTTTTGTTACCTGCACAGGTAAGGTCCTGCCCACCTCTAGTCACAGGAAAATGTAATATGTCCCAGCCCAGGAGGAAACAGGAAGCTCCAACTGACTGAACCAAACATCCCCTTGCATGTCCACTCTAGGAAAACAATGTTGTATTTGACTGCTACTTATATATCACATCCCACAAACCTAGCAGTTTGAAAGCACGCCAGTGCAAGTAGATAAATAGGTATTGCTCCGGTGGGAAGGTAAATGGCGTTTCCGTGCGCTCTGGCTTCTGTCACTGTGTTCTGTTGCGCCAGACGCGAAAACAGCATCGCACCAGCCCTTTCCTTAAAAACAATCAGTTCCGAAAAGCCTTCTGAATAAGCCAGTCTTCACCTGCCAGCAGAAGGACCAGCAGGGAGTCGGTCTCGCTTCTCTAAGAATGGAGTTCCAGAGTCTGGGAGCAGCCCCTGAGAAGACTGCAATTGTAGCCCACAAAATCTGGGGTCAGTCCCATGCAGAGTGTGGGGCAGCCAGGTCCACTTGCCCTGAGGAGAGGGGCTGCCACAGTTCTGCCCAACTTACACTGTCATGCCAAGAACAAGACACCCAAACCAGGCCTCTCAGAACAGCTCTGCGCAGGTTGTTATGGGCTGCACCATGTTGGCATGGATAGCCAACACCTGAAGCGAATGGAGGTGAAGGTCCCAATTTGACCCTCCTGGATCTTCCCATGACTTTTCATTTCATCAGCCAAGGCGTCCATCTAGACTGCTTCTCTAAAGGGCCTCGGTCCAGTATATCTGAAGGAGCGTCTCCACCCCCATCATTCTGCCCGGACACTGAGATCCAGTGCTGAGGGCCTTCTGGCGGTTCCCTCCTTGCGAGAAGCCAAGTTACAGGGAACCAGGCAGAGGGCCTTCTCGGTGGTGGACCCGCCCTGTGGAACGCCCTCCCACCAGATGTCAAGGAAATAAGCAACTACCAGACTTTTAGAAGACATCTGAAGGCAGCCCTGTTTAGGGAAGCTTTTAATGTTTGATGCATTACTGTATTTTAATATTTTGTTGGAAGCCTCCCAGAGTGGCTGGGGAAACCCAGCCAGATGGGCGGGATAGAAATAATAAATTATTATTATTATTCTCTAGAGTGCGACTCAGAGGAAAGGTGTTGCTGTAGCTATTATGGCATACCCTCTGCCATGGCCACGGGGGTCTCATTTATATTGCCCATGATATTTTTTAATGTTTGCATGAAAACACAAGAAGTCACGTGGAAGCTTCATTGGGCTGAGCTTGCATCAGTATGCAGATGACTCTCTGCCTTACCTCTCCTCTCCATCTACTAATCCTGCTAATCCTATGGAGGCCGTGGGAATACTGAATCAATGTTTGGAGGCAGTTATTTAGCTGTGATTCCTGCACCGCAGGGGGTGGGCTGGATGACCTTGGGGTCCCTCCTGACTCTGAAATTCTGTGGTTCTATGCTTCTAGGTATTTGAAGGTTGAAGCTGCAGGGCACCAGGAGCCTGCCCCTGCCTCTTCCCAAATATAAGGTGAAACTTTTCCATCAGAAACTTTCAGCTCCTGTTAGAAGCCCTGAAAATGGGGAAAGAGTTACTTCCGGGTTGGCGCCATCGCCGAATGGCGGACTCCCTCCGAGCTCCGGAGGGAGCCTGCTCGGCAGGGCTGGGTCCTACCGCACCGGCGATGCGGGGACCCTTAAAAACCACGGCCACGGGGGCCGTGGACATGGAGACTCGGCTGGCACCGTTAGCGCCCTCCCGACTTGTGAAGGAGCCTTTTTAAAGGCTACGGATCGGGTGCCGGGGAGAAGCGTGGTGCTTTGAGTCCTCTGCCATCCCTGCCGAGCGAAGCCGCATGCCATCCGGCGGAGAGCGCTGACTTCTTCCATTGAGAATTCGGACTTTTAACAACAACCCGTGAGTAAAATTTGGAAACCGGGTTTAAAAGGAGAAAAAAAGAAATTTTTTCGGATTTGATACGAGCGGGGGGGGATCCAAAAAGGAAGTCAGTCCCCCTCCCTATTGTAAACCTTCCAAAACAAGGACTGGGAAACCAAGGTCCAAAAAGATTTGTTTCTGACTAAGAATTCCACGATGGGAAACTACAAGAACTGTGCTGGAGGAAGAATTTAGGGAGAAGGAAAATGCTACCCCCCCCCCCCTGGGAACCGGGGTGATTGAGGAGAGAGAGCCTGGCGAAAAGCGAAGGAGATTTTGACAGCTGTCAAAGTAGCTGTCAAAGTCGGAAAGAGGACTTTATTACGAGGGCCTTGCTGGTCAATTTCGCTACAATTTCTTTACAATTTGTTAAAACTTGGATACAAAATGGCGAAAACATGGATAACAACCGGATTTTTGGACTAGAAAAAACAAAGTTACAACAATCCCCCTAGAGGAGTTTCGGGACATTACAAAGAAGGACGTAAGTGGAAAAATACCATTGGAATTTTACAGAACTGGTTATCTCCTGGGAAAGCTGCAAAATGGAAACAATATTGTGTCTACAGGGTGTTCAGCTAAAGGATTGAAGAAAGGAAGGGACTGAACGCAAGTTTTGGTTCCTGAATAACAATAATCCCTGCAGACTTACTAAATTCCTGAATTAGTACATTTTAGCAGCAGAACAAGAGGAAACTGGACTACAACTTGGAAAGAACATTGGGGGGAGTTTTATTAAAGATTTGAAGTTAATATGGTTTAAAAATAACTTTAAAAATAATTATAAAAAGAAAAGCCAGCGAGAGTTGGGGGAAAATGTGATTTTTGGATCTTAAGAATTCCAGGCAGCTAACATGGATTGGTGATCAGGGGGAAATTAAACCGGGGACAGGGGGGGAGAACTAGAATCCAAAGGCTTGTCAACTTTTTGCTGAATTGGTTTCTTTTCATTTATTATACTTTTCAATTTTTGTTTCTTATATTTCTATTGTGGGGTGTTTTTACCATTAAATAAAGGGGAAATTGTGGAACGAAAATGGGGTGGGCCCTGGGGAAGGAACTTTTGTTTCTTAATATGAGGATTGTATAAACTTAAATTTAAATTTGAAGAATGGGTGAAATAAGCTAAGCTTTAATCAGAACTGGGAACTTGTAGAGCCAACAATGTGATAGGGGAATATGGTAGGGGTGGGGGAAGGGGGGAGTCCCGGAAAGCTGATATATGAAAATAAGGTCTTGAACATTCTTTAATCTTTACTTTCTGTATTTTTGAAAATTTTAATAAATATTATTTTTAAAAAAAAAAAAAAAGAAAATGGGGAAAGAGTTTTGGAGATTAACCAAATAGAACAGTGGAAGAATCACAAGGTGAACTGGAGGGCATTCATTCTAGGGGAGAAAAACTGCCAACAGACTCTGGCAATTCTTCGGCTAAAAAAATAAAAATTGAAAATCCTACTTTGGGACCTGAGAAATCAAAGCTGGCATAAGCACTGCAGGTTACAGACACTGTAGGGGTTTTGTGTGTGTCGAGAAACAAATGGAAACTGCAAAGCAGAAGGGCTTTTTTCCCTTCCGTTCTCCAGAGCAGCACCACAGACAAAAATAATCCAGTCCGATTGGTGTCTCATTGCCCCAGAGCTGATCAAAAGCCTCTTTAAAGTCAATAGCCTGATTGAGCAGATCACAAAGGTTAGCCCCATAGACATCGTCTGCAGACTTTAAAGCAGAGATCATACAGCAAAGCGGCCTTGGGAAAGAGGTGAAGGAAAAGCTCCAGGGGCTGCTACTGCAAGGAGGACTCTTCGCTTTGAGGTCACTGCCTGCCTTCCGCATCTGACAAGTCGCTGGCAAAACAAGGGGGGAGACGGAAGCCCTGGGCTGGCAGATGATGGATGCAGAACGACGCAGATGGGTTGCAGTTGCTTGGCTCTGCGCAGAGAAGCGGCCTGCAGTGTGGATCACTCACACATAATTGCGCTAATTAGCACCTCGATGGGCATCTGTAGCACAAGAGCATTGGCCAAGGACTTAAAGAAAGCGTAGGCAACGTGGTGCCCTTCAGAAGTGACAAGACTACCAAGCCACCAGTCTCCCCACATTAGCCACTTCAATATACTCCGACATTTCTCTGATGAAAATGTTGTCGTTTAGTTGTGTCCGACTCTTCGTGACCCCATGGACCAGAGCACACCAGGCACTCCTGTCTTCCACTGCCTCCCGCAGTTTGGTCAAACTCATGCTGGTACCTTCAAGAACACTGTCCCACCATCTCGTCCTCTGTCGTCCCCTTCTCCTTGTGCCCTCCATCTTTCCCAACATCAGGGTCTTTTCCAGGGAGTCTTCTCTTCTCATGAGTTGGCCAAAGTCTTGGAGCCTCAGCTTCAGGATCTGTCCTTCCAGTGAGCACTCAGGGCTGATTTCCTTAAGAATGGAGAGGTTTGATCTTGCAGTCCATGGGACTCTCAAGAGTCTCCTCCAGCACCATGATGAAAATAGGGACATCCTACTCTGTTATTAATGGGAGGCGGGTGGTGCTCTGGGTTAAACCACAGAGCCTAGGGCTTGCCGATCAGAAGGTGGAGTAGGTGAACCACTGGCCTGATCCAGCAGACTTCTCTTACATTCTTATGGCAGTTGCCAACATCCTTGACCATTGTCCAGGATGTTTTATGGGGATTGTTTATGTGGGAATGTTCAGGGAGGTAGGAGAGGATATATTGCTTATTAATATCCTTCCTAACTTGTGCTAGCATGTCCTTTTACTTAGCAGAGTTTTACATTCCCCTTTTAAACGCACAGCAGGTAGGTGGTTGCAGGCTTCTTTAAGCCTCTTACTTTTAGGTTCCTGGTAAGTCCCCTTATATCCCTCTTAAAAGAATAAACATGCCACAATCTTGTTTAAAGTATACAAAAGAAGTTTACTCACATCATCAGTTCACAGTTGGATCCCTGAAGGCAGACTTAGTTACAAAGTATATACATGTGGAGCTATCCCATATGGGAATAATCCCAGTGTCCTCTGTTGGCTGGAAGCATCTCTAGCTAAAAGCTGCTCCAACGATGGAAGAAGTCAAAAAGAGAGAGTGCTGCATGCCTTGTCCTTTTTGTTACCTAGACAGGTAAGGCCATGTCCATCTCTAGTGACACGCAAAGGAAGTATGTCCCAGCCAGGAGGAAACACCCCCTTGCATGTCCACTCTAGGAAAACAAGGAATGTTGTATTTGACTGCTACTTATGTATCACATCCCACATGTCTTCCAGAGGGCCGCCAGTTGGGGAAGGGCTCTACTCTGGTGCCATAGAATGTGGGCAATTTTTCAATGTTCAATGTTTTACTTTGTTTTTATATATGCTGGAATCTGTCCAGTGGCTGGGGCAACCCAGTCAGAGGGATGGGGTAATGATGATGATGATGATGATGATGGAGTAAGGTAAAGGTAAAGGGACCCCTGACCATTAGGTCCATTCGTGACCGACTCTGCGGTTGCGGCGCTCATCTCGCTTTACTGGCCGAGGGAGCCGGCGTACAGCTTCCGGGTCATGTGGCCAGCATGACAAAGCCGCTTCTGGCGAACCAGAGCAGCGCACGGAAACACTGTTTACCTTCCCACAGGAGCGGTACATATTTATCTACCTGCACTCTGATGTGCTTTCAAACTGCTAGGTTGGCAGGAGCAGGGACCGAGCAACGGGAGCTCACCCCGTCGTGGGGATTCGAACCGCCAACCATCTGATCGGCAAGTCCTAGGCTCTGTGGTTTAACCCACAGCACCACCCGCGTCCCTGTATTTGTGGTTAAGTAATGATAAAACGCAAAGGGTGTGTGTTTGTGTGTGTGTGTGTGTGTGAATTCTCCACAAATAGTTACTGTGCAGAGTTAAATTGCAGCCGGTTATGGTTTGTCGTTTTGCAGTTTAAATCACGCACATGGTATGGCTTTTAAAATGCGCATTGCAAATTATCTTACGATTCCAAACTGATGTGCTTTAACTTTATATATAACCGGAAAGACAATAGAGGCTTACTCTGGCATTCGTGAGCTATAAGTAGAATAAAGCACGCAGGGAAGAATCTGCAACTTCCAGCAGTTCTGGATTTGGGCAGGCAATGTATTCCAGATCTGGCCAGGCTCCAGTTGGGGAAGATGAAGGAATCTGAAAGAATTAACACAATTAATAGGCTCATAAAACCACTCCTGCCTGGAGGCTGAGAGTTGACAGATCTCAGCAGCCTCTTGCAAAGCTTGACAGGCACCAGAGTTCCTGCATTATTTTAATCTCCCGAAACAGTAGTTTTGAAGTCCTGCAGACAAGGGACTGGAGCATTAAAGAAGCATAAAAGTCTTTTCACATCACATGTGGACATTTATAATGCAGCATGGGCTATATTTACGGTGCCTGCTCAGTATTCATGGAATCACAGAATAGCTGAAAGAGACCCTCAGGGGTAATCTAGTCCCTGCAATGAAGGAATCACAGCTCAATCATCACAGACAGATAGCCACCCAACCAACCTCTCCTTTAAAACTTCCAATGAAGGAGAGCCCACCACCTTCTGAGGAAGTCCATTCCACAGCCAGAAAGTTCTTCCTGATGGTCAGTTGGAATCTCCTTTCTAGTCAATGGAATCCATTGGTTTGGGTCCCAGCCTCTGGAGCAGGAGAAAACAGAGTTGCTCCATTTTCCACGTGGCAGTCCTTGAGGTATTTGAAGGCGGCTCTCATATCTCTTTTCAGTCTTCTCTTTTCCAACATAAACTTTCCCAACGCCATCAACCGTTCCTCATCAGGCTTGGTTTCCAGATCCTTGATCATCTTGGTCGCCCTCCCCTGCATGTGTTCCAGCTTGCCAATGTGCTTCTTAAGCACTGGTGCCTAGAACTGGACACAGGACTCCAGGTGTTTTTGTACTGGTATTCTTCAGGACATGGGAGAGCTGGTGCTTCTTCAACTAGTTTTGGAACATGAAGGTGAGCAATGTTCTTCTTTCTTCCCACCTTTTTGCAAGCTGTTGTTCTTCATTCTTTGGAGGCTTCCCTCCTATTCCAGAATACACCACCTGCAAATATCTGTCTATGGATATAGATACACACATATATATAAGGAAGAATGGATGCTTTTGAATTATGGTGCTGGAGGAGACTCTGGAGAGTCCCATGGACTGCAAGAAGATCAAACCTCTCCATTCTGAAGGAAATCAGCCCTGAGTGCTCACTGGAAGGACAGATCCTGAAGCTGAGGCTCCAAGACTTTGGCCACCTCATGAGAAGAGAAGACTCCCTGGAAAAGACTCTGATGTTGGGAAAGAAGGAGGGCACAAGGAGAAGGGGACGACAGAGGACGAGATGGTTGGATAGTGTTCTCGAAGCTACCAGCATGAGTTTGACCAAACTGCGGGAGGCAGTGGAAGACAGGAGTGCCTGGTGTGCTCTGGTCTAGGGGGTCACGAAGAGTCGGACACGACTAAACAACATATATACCTCCTCAACAGTATTTATAGGAACTCAAACACTGAGATCCTGCTCTGTTCCAGTAACAAGAAGCCGAAAGCACCAGCCTGAAGATGACGAGTGAGACCTCGTCGAAACGTCGCCTAGACACCCCAACTTTTACACGGGAAGACACCCGAGGACACCAAAACCTGCATTCCTGTACCCGTGAAAATCTACGAAAGCATATATATATATATATATATATGAATATGGAAGAAATAATAATAAGATCACTCACTTTCTCTGACCCTCCCCCCTCCTGTTGGGTCTGAGAATGGAATATGCTGTAATGTTACGGCTGGATTGATGCTCGTGGGAGAACGATGCAAGCTAGGAAATGCATTTGGAGCACATTTCTGTAATGCCTTTATCCCGACATCTTACAGGAAACAGAAGAACAAACAGAGGCAGGGGAAACCAAAGGAGAAAAAATTAAAGGCAAAGAGAAACACAAAACAACTCAGAGTGGAGCTTTAACAATGAAACCTGCCAGAAAAAAATGTTCAGCCGCTCCTGTAATCTTGGAAAAAATATTAGAGGGAGAGCAAACCCCAGCGGGAGGCGTGGGGCTTCGGAGCAGATTAAAGGAGCTGTCTCCCGCTTGATGGGCACAGTCGCCTGTACCCCAACCAGACATCATTCATTAAAGCAGAAAGTATGTGTTTATTGCATAGCGCAGAGGTGTTTAGCAAAGATAACCTTGTTAGCAACAGAGTCCGGCTGGATTGCCAGTGTGACTAACCAAACTGGCAGCCAAAGGAGGGGGCGCCGGTGCCCTTCGGGGAACGGGGGAACAGAGGGAGGTTCGGGACATGCCCTTTTTGAAGCCACACGTTTGGTTGTTTTCCGAAACGGCTGTGTTAGCAAATTCACGATTTGCCACACAGTCGTTCTGGGTGTGCGACGGCATCTGACAAGCAGATGTCCAAATCTGACAGCTGCCTGGCAGCAGTCTAGAGCTTGGAAGAGGCTGCCTCATGCTGAGTCAGGCTATTCGTCCACCTGGCTTAGCCCTGTCTAAAGCAGTGATGGGATAACTGTCACCCTCCAGATGTTCTTGGGACTCATCAATCATCTTCCCCTGTCCAGACAAGTGTCTGGAAACCAAGCCTTAAGAGGAACGGTTGAAGGAGCTGGGTATGTTTAGCCAGGGGAAGAGGAGACTGAGAAGAGATATGAGAGCCGTCTTCAAATATCCAAGGGGCTGTCACATGGAAGATGGAGCAAGCTTGTTTTCAACTGCTCTGGAGGGGAGGACTCAGACAAATGGAGTCAAATGGCAAGAAAGGAGATTCTGACTCAATATTAGCAACAACTTTCTGACAGTCCTGAATGGGGTAACTGTGCCCCGGAAGGAGCAGGTGTGCAGCCTAGGAGTCATTTTGGACTCACAGCTGTCCATGGAGGCACAGGTCAAATCTGTGTCCAGGGCAGCTGTTTACTAGCTCCATCTGATACCCAGGCTGAGACCCTCCCTGCCCGCAGACTGTCTTGCCAGAGTGGTGCATGCTCTGGTTATCTGCCGCTTGGACTACTGCAATGCACTCTACATGGGGCTACCTTTGAAGGTGACCCGGAAACTACAACTTATCCAGAATATGGCAGCTAGACTGGTGACTGGGAGTGGCCACCAAGACCATATAAGACTGGTCCTGAAAGATCTTCATTGGCTCCCAGTACGTTTCCGAGCACAATTCAAAGTGTTGGTGCTGACCTTTAAAGCCCCAAACAGTCTCAGTCCAGTATATCTGAAGGAGCGTCTCCACCCCCATTGCTCAGCTACTGAGGTCCAGCGCCAAGGGCCTTCTGGTGGTTCCCTTGCTGTGAGAAGTGAGGTTACAGGGAACCAGACAGAGGGCCTTCTCTGTGGTGGCGCCTGCCCTGTGGAACACCCTCCCAGCAGATGTCAAGGCAATAAACAACTATTTTAATTTTAAAAGACAACTGAAGGCAGCCCTGTTTAGGGAAGTTTTTATTGTTTGATGCTGTATTGTTTTTAATATTTGGTTGGGAGCTGCCTGGAGCGGCTGGGGAAACCCAGGCAGATGGGCGGGGTATAAATAATATTTGTTGTTGTTTAGTCGTTTAGTCGTGTCCGACTCTTTGTGACCCCATGGACCAGAGCACGCCAGGCACTCCTGTCTTCCACTGCCTCCTGCAGTTTGGTCAGACTCATGTTTGTAGCTTCGAGAACACTGTCCAACCATCTCGTCCTCTGTTGTCCCCTTCTCCTTGTGCCCTCAATCTTTCCCAACATCAGGGTCTTTTCCAGGGAGTCTTCTCTTCTCATGAGGTGGCCAAAGTATTGGAACTTCACGATCTGTCCTTCCGGTGAGCACTCAGGGCTAATTTCCTTAAGAATGGATGTGTTTGATCTTCTTGCAGTCCATGGGACTCTCAAGAGTCTCCTCCAGCACCATAATTCAAAAGCATCAATTCTTCGGCGATCAGCCTTCTTTATGGTCCAGCTCTCGCTTCCATACATTACTACCGGGAAAACCATGGCTTTAACTATACGGACCTTTGTTGGCATCACTGCCTTCATGGATCACTGCCTTGCCGTGGCGAAGGGGCTTGAATAACTCAGAGAAGCTATGAGCTATGCCGTGCAGGGCCACCCAAGATGGACAGGTCATAGTGGAGAGTTTTGACCAAATGTGATCGACCTGGAGCAGGAACCGGCAAGCCACTCCAGTATCCCTGCCAAGAAAACTCCATGGACAAAGGCAATAGGCATAAATAATTTATTATTATTATTATTATTATTATTATTATTATTATTATTATTATTATTATTTGGCGATCACTCGTAGGCAAGTAAGATGGTATTCCATAAACACGGTCTTAACAGTGAGTCCGTAAGTGACTCAAGTCCCTCCACAATGGGGCATAGGCTTCCGGCCAAGGGTTGATCACGGTGAGGGTTTGCCAAGTGTGCCTTCCTCTTAGCACATTTCTCCCTTTCGTCCTGACAGTAAGAGCTGTTCGACAGCGGAGTGGACAATCTCAGAAGGCTGAGCTTCACCTGACCCTCCCTTCCCTCCACAGCACATTCAGAAACCTCCTTCTTGACTCTTGGACCCAATCTTGGCCTCATCTGCTCAATCCACCAGAACCTGTCTTCACATGCAGAGGAAGTCCCTCACTCACCGAGGGTTTGAGACCCATTGGCCACCCTCCTCTGGCTTAGCCGGCCAGTTGAAGCCATTTTCTGGCGTGTGGTATACAAATTTAATTAAACAACTACAACAATTTCATTTAATTGATTCAACAAAACCGAAGAGGATGGTCCAGTTTTTACCAATCTGTTTTTTCCAGTTGATCCCAGCTTTTCAGAAGCTGCCAGTCATTTACACCCCCAGCGTCCCCTCCCACCCCCTTGCCTCTTAGTGCCCCCCTAGGTAATTCCACCACCTCCAGGGGGCAGAACTGCCCCCTTTGGAAACCACTGGCCGAGAATCTCCCTTAGCTATGAATCCCCCATTGTAAGCGAAGGGGCGCTTTGCGAATTGACATGGTGCAGGCCACGAGATCTGAATTTCTGCTCGAATTTGAGCCGCTCTGCAGAATTAGAGCTGAGCTAATGCCTCGGTGGATTAAAGTGCCTGTACAAAGATCTCCTTTGCAGAACTTTCGCGGGGGGTTCAGGAGGTGAGCAGCCGAGCTCTGCAGATAGCTTTCTAATTGGAAGGAAAGTGGAGCTGCCAGTGTTGAACACGGAGGCTA
Organism: Podarcis siculus; assembly: GCA_034642415.1. Taxonomy (NCBI): domain Eukaryota; kingdom Metazoa; phylum Chordata; class Lepidosauria; order Squamata; family Lacertidae; genus Podarcis; species Podarcis siculus. The sequence continues at coordinate 2,371,623 of JAXCMG010000059.1, forward strand.
AGTCCTAAACTGCTGCACGCTATCTAAACATGCCCCCGCTGTTCCCTTTTATGCTGAGCGGAGAGAGAAGATTCATTCATACGCCGCACATTGCACATTAAATATAAAAAAAGAAAATGAGGAACAATTCATACGGTGAGTGACTGCGGTTCCTTGATTTGACGGAGGGAGTATAACAATCAAGAGAAGCATATTTAATTCACTCGTAGCATAGTCTCTCTTTTTTATTAAAAAAAAAAGTGTAATGTTCCTTCTGGCGTGTAATTTGCAGAGTGACTGTGATAGATTACGAATATCAAAGCACTGTTTGGAAATAGCTGGAGGTTGTTAGGAAAATTCCTAGGTTCCCTTCCTGGGATCAGACTGCCGAAAGCCTCTAAGGATAGTGGAGTCAGGTACACAACAGAGAGGCTCAGCAGAAATTTATTAATCATTAAGGCAGCGCTGAATGGTCAGCCACCAGGCTATTGCCACAAGCATGGTCTGACAACAGTACATGCCCTTAGGCTCTTCTTATAATACCCTTCTTCTATCGGGTAAATACATGCAGTCCTCATGCCCCTCTCATTTATGCAATATTATTGGCTAAAGCACTGCCTGAGCAGCTAGTAGACTTCCAATTGGATACTAGGGCTTGCCGATCAGAAGGTTGGCAGTTCTAATCCCCACAATGGGGTGAGCTCCTGTTGCTCGGTCCCTGCTCCTGCCAACCTAGCAGTTCGAAAGCACGTCAAAGTGCAAGTAGATAAATAGGTACCGCTCTGGCGGGAAGGTAAACGCGTTTCCATGCGCTGCTCTGGTTCACCAGAAGCGGCTTAGTCCTGCTGGCCACATGACCCAGAAGCTGTACGCCGGCTCCCTCGGCCAATAAAGCGAGATGAGCGCCGCAACCCCAGAGTCGTCCGCGACTGAGGTCCAGCTCTGAGGGCCTTCTGGCAGTTCTTTCATTGCAAGAAGCAGGTAACCAGGCAGAGGCCCTTCTCGGTAGTGGCACCCGCCCTGTGAAACGCCCTCCCACCAGATGTCAAGGAAATGAGCAACTACCCTACTTTTAAAAGACATCTGAAGGTAGCCCTGTTTAGGGAAGTTTTTGATGTTTAATGCTGCATTGTGTTTTTAATATTCAGTTGGGAGCTACCCAGAAGCCCAGCCAGATGGGTGGGGTATAAATAATAGATTAATATTATTATGTTACATAACCCTCTTTTAATGCCATCACTTCACTTTGTGGGAGCGAATTCCACTTAGTACATCGATTGGAACTTAGGAGGCCTCCCCATTTCATAGCATCATAGAATCACGAAGTTGGAACGGGTCCCTGAGGGTCATCTAGTCCAACCCCCTGCAATGCAGGAATTTCAGCTTGAGCATCCATGGCAGATGGCCATCCAACCTCTGCTTAAAAACTTCCCAGGAAGGAGAGTCCACCACCTCCCCAGGGAGACCCTTACGCCGCGAACAGCTCTTACTGTCAAAAAGTTATTCCAGATGTTTAGTCAGAATGTCCTTCCTTGTAACTTGAAGCCATCGGATTGTGTCCTTCCTTCCAATGGCTTGCAGGCTTCTCTTCTCGCAAGGTGTACATTTTCAATTGCTTTCTTCCATTTTTGGCCCTGAAATACTGTATTTTTCGCTTTATAAGACACACCAGATGACAAGACGCACCTAGTTTTTGGAGGAGGAAAACAAGAAAAAAAATATTCTGAATCTCAGAAGACAGAACAGCAAGAGGGATCGCTGCGCAGTGAAAACAGCAATCCCTCTTGCTGTTCTGGCTTCTGGGATAGCTGCGCAGCCTGCATTCACTCCATAGGACGCACACACATTTCCCCTTACTTTTTAGGAGGGAAAAAGTGAGTCTTATAGAGCAAAAAATACAGTATTTCTTTTTCTGCTCAACTCTGCTCAGGATCTCCTGGAGAACTAGCTGCTAGATTGCATATCCTTTTCAAAAAAATTCCATTACTGCTTCTTCATTCCAGTTGCCCTTGGTGGAACCAGAAATCTCTTTAGCACCTAGCAAGAGGCTAATCTAATTAAATCTGCACAGCCCTTTCTACACTCCATCCTAAAACTGTTACAAACAGCAGACTTGGGGGCTTTTAACGTCACGCCCTATTTCCTCACCTGCTTTTGAAACGCAATAGCCAGCCTGAAGAAAAGTTCCAAAGGACTCGAAAAGTTTGCTCCCCACTTTATGACATTTTGGTTGGCCCTAATAAAGACTTTGCTCTCCTGTTCTGTCCTCTCCCCCAACAGGTCAACAGCTTCTGTGACCTTCCGTGGTGGATTTGCCGAACAATGCTTGCCTGATATTTCAAAAGAAAACCGCTAATATCATGAGGCCATTGTTCAGGTCTATGTTGCAACCCCATTTGTGCACAGCTGTGGTCGAATCAACTCAAAAAAGGCTATTGTGGAGGTGGGAAAGGTTCAGGAAAGAGCAACAAGAATGATCAAGGCGGATGAGTGACTCAATAGACATAATGCTCGAATTCTGGAGTGATCCAACGTAGCTGAATGTTGGAAGGCTCAGAACAGACCAAAGAAAGATCTTCTTCACACATCACATACCTAAGCTATGGAACAGGCTGCCACCTCGGCGATTTTAAAAGAGAGTTGGGCCAATTAGTCAAAAGGGGACAAGCCGATCAATGGCTACTAGGTGGCCATCCAACCTCTGCTTAAAAACCTCCAATGAAGGAGAGTCCAGCTTTTGGAAACCCAGTAGGGGAGAAGCCCTGCTTGAATCCTGATTGTGGCATCTGGCGTCTGACCACAGTGAGAGCTGGAGGCTGGGTCAGATTGGCCTTTTTGACCTGATCCGGCAGGTACACCAATTCTCCTCTCATGTCTCCTCTCATAGCAAGGGACTGAAATATTGTTAGGAATTTTATCCACCTCTGCTGCTCCAGCAAGTAGCCCTATGTTGTTTATATCATGTGAGTGCCTGAGAGCGTGAGGCAGGAAGTCTCAGCACTGTTGGGAGTTTAGTTTCACTTCTGTGTGTGATGCTTTTCTGTACTGATGCTGAGAAAGCACAGACATGCTGATGGATTCTTTGTATATAGACTGTAAAATAATGTACAGTGGTACCTCGGGTTACATACGCTTCAGGTTACAGACGCTTCAGGTTACAGACTCCGCTAACCCAGAAATAGTGCTTCAGGTTAAGAACTTTGCTTCAGGATTAGAACAGAAATCGTGCTCCGGCGGCGCGGCAGCAGAAGGAGGCCCCATTAGCTAAAGTGGTGCTTCAGGTTAAGAACAGTTTCAGGTTAAGTATGGACCTCTGGAACGAATTAAGTACTTAACCCGAGGTACCACTGTAGTTTAGAGCTACTGATTGAGTCTTTCTTCTACAATGATATGCCAGAAGATGAGCATGCTCCTCTCAGGAGGGAGGGGTAGCTTATCACAGGTCTCTTTGGACTGAGGAAGATTTACAGCCAGAAGGTGACCACTGGAGAGACGCCCCGGTGTATTAGGAAGGTGACGGCCTTCCCAGGCGTTTTTTCCAACAAATATCTGTCACCTGGAAGATGGAGCAAGCTCGATTCCCACTGCTCCAGAGAGTCAGACCTGAACCAATGGATTTCAGTTCCAAGAAAGCAGATTCCGACCAAGCAGTAGAAAGAACTTTCTGTTGGACAGTGGAACTGACTCCCTCAGAAGGTGGTGGACTCTCCTTCCTTGGAAGTTTTTCAGCAGAGGTTGGAAGGCCATCTCTCATGGATGCTTTAGCTGAGATTCCCGCATTGCGGGGGGTTGGAGTAGATGACCCTTGGAGTCCCTTCCGACTCTTCAAGTCTACGATTCTACTAGCCATGATGGTTGTGTTCTTCCTCCACTGTCAGGCAGTAGGCCTTCGTGTGCCAGTTGCTGAGGACCACAAGTGGGGAAAGTGGCTCTTGCGCTTGGGTCCTGTTTGCAGGCATCCCGCTGAGACGTTTGGTTGGCCACTGCGAGAAAGGATGCTATAACACGATGGTCCTTTGGTCTGATCCAGTTGCAGGCATGCTCTTCTCTTCTTCTGATCTGTTAAAGGCCCTTTCCTGTGTTGGGAAGAATAGATGTTTCACTCTACTAGACATCCTCAGTTTATTCTCTCAATGGGTGTTGACGTTTGGGTGTCCTTAGCATTTCCCAAGCTCCATAAAGGCTGCTTCTGACCATAGCACTGTTTTGAACAGTTCCAGCTCCTTGCTAATAGTTTTCCTTCCATTCTTGCTCCCAATTAACCTTTCCTTCTCCCTTTAATCCAGTCCGTTGCACTCTCCAACATTCCTAGTTTTTATCAGACTAATTGCACTTTTTCATCTACCCCTTTTGATTTTCTCAAATCTAATTATACTGTTATCATGGGTTCTGAGATGGTGTAACACCATTGGGCTATTGATAATTCCTGTTCATTAATTTTTATTTTTTTAAAGCAGCTTCTTATAGTTTCTTGCTAATATTCAGATGGCAAAATCAACCCCTGGGATTGGCTGGCTGTACAGTTGTGAGTACTGATTTGTGTAGCATTAATGGCTGGCAGTTTGCAGGTAAATTCTTCCCCTTTGTCTTCATGGCCCCAGTAGATGGGGACCTCACCTTTCACCACTTTCCTCAGAGCACTTCTTGACCTGAGCTGGACCCAGAGGTGGAACATCAGTGGAATTAATCAATTAAAGCAGTGAAGCATTCTTCATTCGCCAAGTGGTAGAAGCAAAGATGAACAAGTTCTTCTGATACTGTATGTCCAATGGAAAGTTTGAGAAGCTCCACCAGCTCCAGAGCACTGACCGTAGTCTATAGCAAATAAGGAAACAAATAAACCAGTGGTCCCTTGGTTTCTCTGAATTGCTATCCAGTTGTAGAGTTGGAAGTTAGCCCAAGGGTTTAGTCCATCTCCCTGCAATGGGGAATTCTCTGACAGGTAGCCATTCAACCTCTGCTTAAAAACCTTCAGTGAAAGAAAGTCCATCACCTTCCAAGGTCTACCACCTTCCAAGTTCTTCCTAACATTTGGTTGTAATCTCCAGTGCCAGTGTGGTGTAGTGGTTAAGAGCAGTGGACACATAATCTGGTGAACCGGGTTCGATTCCCCGCTCCTCCACATGCAGCTGCTGGGTGACCTTGGGCCAGTCACACTTCTCTGAAGTCTCTCAGCCCCACTCACCTCACAGAGTGTTTGTTGTGGGGGAGGAAGGGAAAGGAGATTATTAGCTGCTTTGAGACCCCTTTGGGTAGTGATAAAGCGGGATGTCAAATCCAAACTCTTCTTCTCCTTCCTTCCTTCCTTCCTTCCTTCCTTGTCATTTGAATCCATTGGTTTAGGTCCTAACCTCTGGAGCAGCAGAAAACACGCTTGCTCCATCTTCCATGGGACAGCCCTTCAGAGATTTGAAGATGAGGGCTCTCATGTCACCTCTCAGTCTCCTCTTCTCCATGCTGAACATCCCCAACTCCCTCAGCCATTCCTCAAAAGGCTTGATATCCAGTTCTGTTTTGGACCCAGTCCAGGAAGTTCTTCAGTGAGTTTGTCATCTCCCACAAGAGCCTGAATAATGCAAAGTGCAAAGTGGTCCTTTGTGACTCTTTAAAGCAGCATAATTCATATGGCGCATATGAGATTTATGGGGGTCAGTGCAAAAAAGGATTGCAAATCTCTTCTTGACACTTCATTGAGGAATCGACGCAGGCGGGGGTGGGGGGACCTGCCTTGGTACTTCAAGGCAGGTAAGTTTGAACAAGGACAATGCTGCATATTATTCAGCAGTTGTTGGGAGAGACAAAAGCTTTCCCCTCCCCCACCTGACTTTCTGCAGATAGGGAGAGGGGAGCAGTCTGCTAAACAGGAACACCTCGGCCTTGCAGTGTAATGGAAGAAAGCAGAGCTTTAATTTCCGAGGGGGGCGGGGCATCTCAGCTCAAGGCTAACCAGGAGTTTGGCCAGTCCTTGGAACTTAGCGTTATGTGAAATATTTCTGGTTCCTCGGGGGTGAAGTGTTGGCAATCTGCATGAGATTGGGCTAATAGCAGTTCCTGCCAATGTGTTCCCCTCCACCACTTCAGCTTTATTTATTTTAAAATAATTAAGATGCAATGTCACAGTAAAATGGCCCCGATTAACATGACTTCCCAGTAGTGATGTATGGAAATGAGAGCTGGACCATAAAGAAGGCTGATCGCCGAAGAATTGATGCTTTTGAATTCTGGTGCTGGAGGAGACTCTGGAGAGTCCCATGGACTGCAAGAAGATCCAACCTCTCCATTCTGAAGGAAATCAGCCCTGAGTGCTCACTGGAAGGACAGATCCTGAAGTTGAGGCTCCAAGACTTTGGCCACCTCATGAGAAGAGAAGACTCCCTGGAAAAGACCCTGATGTTGGGAAAGATGGAAAGCACAAGGAGAAGGGGACGAGAGAGGACGAGATGGTGGGACAGTGTTATCGAAGCTACCAGCATGAGTTTGACCAAACTGTGGGAGGCAGTTGCGAGGAGTGCCTGGCGTGCTCTGGTCAAGGGGGTCATGAAGAGTCGGATACGACTAAACGACTAAACAACAACAACAACATGACTTCAGGGTTGTGGCATTTGGAACTTAATAGGTTAAGTTCTTCCCATGATGCCTCA
>JAXCMG010000059.1:2378252-2398594 GCA_034642415.1 Podarcis siculus
CCATGATGCCTCAACATTCTGACGTCAGCTTTCGAAGCTGGGAGGAGTTAAGTTCAGTCCTCTCTGTGCTTTGAGGGGAAAGGATGCAGTTTTGTCATGGCTGCAGATAGTCCTGGATTTTCCTAAGAACTGTTGGAATAAACAACTGTAAATAGACAAACCTGCCTCTGTGTGTTTGTCAAAGGACGTGATAGCTTTCCCGCTGTGTAAACTCTGCTACGGCGTGACTGGAGCGGCAAAAGGAGCAGAGGCACGCAGAGGAGGCGTGCCGGACCTGCCGGATCTGCCATAAAGAGCTAATTGGGGACCGAAAATCCAATTAGCGGGGTCATGCCTAATCAGTCAACTGGACAAGGGTTTCTTGCCATCACACCGGTGGTAAGACTCAAGATGCACTGTGGGAGCAGGGCCGGGGCGGGAGAGTGCTACAGTCCTGTCTAGTCAAGTCGTGTGGGATCAATTATAATCTGTTACCTCTGAGGATGTGGACAGGCTGCTTGGACGAGTGAAACCAACCACCTGTCTCCTTGATCCCTGCCCATCCTGGCTTATAAAAGCTAGCCAAGAAGGGCTGGGCGATGGGCTTTGTGAGGTGGTGAATGCTTCCCTCTGTGAGGGAGCCTTCCCAGAACCGCTGAAAGAGGTGGTTATTAAACTGCTTCTTAAAAACCATCTGTAGATGTGGCCACTATGGCCAACTATCGCCCAGTCTCAAATCTTCCATTCTTGGGCAAGGTGATTGAGCGAGTGGTTGCTGAACAACTCCAGGCACGCCTGGAAGAAGCAGACCATTTGGATCCCTTCCAGTCAGAATTCAGATCTCATCATGGGACTGAAACTGCCTTGGTCACACTGGTCGAATATTAAAAACACGATAAAAGATCAAACATTAAAAACTTCCCTAAACAGGGCTGCCTTCAGATGTCTTCTAAAAGTCAGGTGGTTGTTTACAGTGGTGCCTTGGTTTAAGAACAGCTTAGTTTATGAACAACTTGGATTAAGAGCGCTGCGAACCCAGAAGTAGGTGTTTTCGTTTGTGAACTTTGTCTTAGAATAAGAACATGTTTCGCTTCCTGTTGAGCATGTTTCATTTGTAAATTGAGTCCCCTTCTGCTATGGGAGAACATGCCTTGGTTTAAGAACAGACTTCCAGAATGGATGAAGTTCATAAACCAAGGTACTACTGTATTTCCTTGACACCTGCTGGGAGGGCGTTCCACAGGGCGGGCGCCACTACCGAGAAGGCCCTTTGCCTGGTTCCCTGTAGCTTGGCTTCTTGCAGTGAGGGAACCACCAGACGGCCCTCGGAGCTGGACCTCAGTAGCTGAGCAATGGGGGTGGAGACGCTCCTTCAGGTATACTGGACCAAGGCCATTTAGGGCTTCAAAGGTCAGCACCAACACTTTGAATTGTTATTGGAAACGTCCTGGGAGCCAATGCAGGTCTCTCAGGACCGGTGTTAGATGGTCTTGGTGACCACTGCTACTCTTGGAAATTACAAGACCAGACGGCACAGATTGAGGAAGAGTCAGCACAGCTCTTTTTATTTTCTGGCCAAAGGGAATACTGCCTTTTTAACACCACATCAGACCATGCCTAGTAGATTTCCTCGCTGAAGGGTACGGATTCTGCTTCCTAGTGCCTCCGTCTTTCCCAGAAGCCTTGGGGTGCTGGCAGCTTCGCCTTCTCCGGGAATCATCCTTTCTTCCTGGTTTCATTCCATTGTTTCACGGGAGACGTTCCAAGAGGCGTTTGCATCAGAATTCATGCAGAGCCAGCCAGCTCAGCCGAGCGTGTTATCTCTTCCACTTGATATTCCAGGCAGATGAGCGATTCCCTTTCCTTTGGCGTGGCGTCCTGCCACCCATACATTACAAAGAGAGTAAATCACACAGGAATTGTCGATGCTAACTAGGCATTACGTGCATGATGCCGCTTGGCAGATGCCACTCCTGATGAGGTGGCACTTTCAGAAGCCTTGCCAACGTTGCCATTATACGCTGCGGTTTCAGGCTCGCTCACCGAGTCTCAGAATGGACGGATCCAATGGACGTTGCATTAACCAGCGGGAGGCGATTGTCTTTGCACACTGGGGCTGTGTACATTGAACCCTAGGGAAAAGGAGAAAGCTTCCTCCGCTGTGGCATATGTGTACAACTCCCACAGGAGTCAGTGATGGCCACCAACTTGGGTAGCTATAAAAAAGGATTGGACACAAAAATTATTAAAAGAATGGAGATGTGCTAAACAGTATATGAAAAAACATTGTTCTGGAGTAAGCATATTGGTATGTAATGAATGATGCTTTGCAGGGTTAAAGAAAGAGAAAAATGGTGTAAAAAATATAAAGATAGAGATAATCTACAATAGACACAACAATTTAGAAAGAGTAAAAATTTCGAGGACCTAGAACAAAGGAATGGAAGTCAATATGTGTATATGTATGTAATGACTAGATTAGAATGATGTTATGGTTTTATTTGTAGATGTGTGTGTGTTTTTTGTTCTTTTTTCCCTTGTGTTTTATTTTTTTCTTGTTTGTACTGTTTTATTTTGGTTTCAATGTTTGTAATTTTTGTTGTAATTTTGCATTGAATTATTTTTTTAAAACGATTGGACAAATTCATGGAAGAGAGGGTTCTCACTGGCAACTGGCCATGATGAAGTTTAAGATCTGCCCCCATGGTTGGAGGCAGCGATGCTTCTGAATAGCAGTTCCTTGAAACCACAGGAGGGGAGAGGGCTCATGTGCTTGGGTCCATAGAATCATAGAACTGTTGGAAGGGACCCAACATGTTGGAAGGGACCCAACATGTCATTTCATCCAACCCCCTGCAATATCAGAATGACAGCTGAAGTGTCCCCGACAGTTGGCCACCCAACCTCTCCTTAAAAACCTCCAGTGAAAGAGAGTCCACCACCTTCTGAATCCAGCTTGCCAGCTTACCACAGGCATCTGGTTGGCCACTGTGAGAAATGGATGTTGGACTAGATGAGCTCATCTTATGTTCTTACAGTGCATTGAACATGCACTAGATTAGGGAAGACAATCCCTACTTTTGCTACTCGCTTGTGCCTGGCTTCAGCAACATGGTAGAGGCTGGACAGTGTCAGGTGTGTGTGCAGGAGCCAGGCCCTGTGACCAATAGGACTCTGCAGGACTGGAGCCTTCCTAAGTTTGTTCTGGAGAGGCAAGGCTTGGCCGCACAGGTGAGGCCGATTGGTAACTCACTGCACTGGGTGGCAAGAGCTGGGAAGGGATATAAGGTCAGCATTTTCCCTTCGGCTCTTTGCCACAGCAACACATTCCCTGCGTTGCTGCGTTTGACTCCTTGCTTTTTTGATCCTTGGACCCCTGGCTTTGTGACTCCTTGCTTCCTGACCCTCGGACCCTTAGCTTCTTGACTCCCGGCTCTCTGACCCTCGGACTCTTGGCTTTCTGACTCCTGGCTTCTGGACCCCCGTTCCTGCTCCCATCCCGCCATCTTGAACCGGACTGTGACATACAGTTGCCTTCTCCAACCAGGTGTGCCGCAGATGCTTTGGAGTGCAACTCCCACCATCCCCATCCAGCCCTGGCTAGGACTGATGGGATTTGTAGTCCAAACACCCTGAAGGTTTGAGGTTGGAGAAGGATGATATGTGGAGGAGTAACGCAGCAAATTTTTGAGAAGGGTTTCTGTTTTGTTTTGTTTTCTGAAAAATGCAAATTCATGTGGAGATGTGACAAACTAAATGTAAGATTGGGAAAATGTGAAACCAGGGCGGAATATAAATTCAATTCTATTCCGAACTTACTCTATTCCAAACTTAAAAATGGAAAGCGTAATGCTGGTGGTCAACAAAAGAGGTTTAAAGTCCTCTCAAGGCAAATCTAAAAAAATGTAGTATAAACACCAACAATTGGGAAACACTGGACTGCGAGCGCTCCAGTTGGAGAACAGCCTTGACCAAAGGTGTCATGGGCTTTGAAGACACTCAAACTCGGGGCGCAAGGGAGAAATGTGCTAGGAGGAAGGCTTGGCAAACCCTCACCGTGATCAACTCCCGCCTGGAAACCAATGTCCTCCCTGTGGAAGGACGTGTGGATCCAGAATTGGCCTCCACAGTCACTTAAGGACTCATTGTTAAAACCGTGTTTATGGAAGACAATCTTACTCTGCTACGAGTGATCGCCGAAGAAGAAGAAGAAGAAGAAGAAGAAGAAGAAGAAGAAGAATTCAAATCATCATCAACAACAACATCAGATTTGCCCATTCCTAATCCAAGATCTCAGCCATTTAGGGCATTATATTTAGGTTAAAAATATCATCTTGACTTGTAACAAAGTACCGGTATTTCAGATGAGATGCAGCACAACTGCCTTGATTTATTTTTTAAGTGCCGTTGGCGCTTCTGGAGAACAATTCCCAAACCGGTGACTTTTTATCTTGTTTTGCTTGGATTTAGATTCCTGAAGGGAATTTTGTTCTGGGAAGATATAGCATCCACAGATACCCAAAATGTGTGGTCCTTTTTAGAATCTCCCTCTGTCAGACTTTCTCCACTGACGCCAGCTCAGCCTAAATTGTGGGGAGCAAAATGCAGCCTCCCTTCTTTGTGTGAAGGTGGCAGGAGCTCATTAGTGTCATTCAAATAAATTGGTGTGAAATGTGATCATCACGAGAAGCATATTTATTTACACTTGCAAATCGGAAATAATGCCGTTAGGGTCTAGGAAGCAACAATTAGGGAATACATCTGCAGGGATTCACAAAGGCATCATTCGCCTTTGGCTACAGGCAAAAGAATCTTTTATTGCTCTGGGTATAGGCTTAATTGAATTCCGAGGAGAAGCTGTGCTGCTTTTTCACCGGTGTGATAATGATGGCGAGGGTTCCTAAGGGCAGGCGCTGTCCTCCAAAGGGAGACCTGGGATAATAAGCAGGGGGATCTATCTTCTCAAAGTGCAAGCAGGATCAAAATAGTCAAGCGCATGGTTTGCATGCAGAACATCTCTGCTTCAACACACTGGAGCATCAGCAGAAGTCTAGTGTCCAGATCAAGGGAAATAATAGTACTGCTGTCTTCTGTCTTGGTCAGACCCCACCTGGAGTCCTGTGTCCAGTTCTGGGCACCCCAGTTTACAAAGGAGATGGGCAAACTGGATGGTGTGCAGAGGAGAGTGACCAAGAGGGGAGGTTAAAAAAGTATCAACATGGTTCTTAGAGAATAACTTGAACCTAAATATTAGCAGGCGGGACGTGGGTGGCGCTGTGAGTTAAACCACTGAGCCTCTTGAAGTTGTATAACTAAACCCTTTCTTGTTGTCTTCCTTGTACATCTCAGTTTCTGTTGTTATTTCTATGCATGTCAAAACAAGGAAATGCAGGAAGAAAATGCAACTTCAGAGCTGGAGCAAGGCACGCTGCCTTTTGCACTTTTCCCAGCAGCCTTTTGGGAACAGGCAATAGTCTCATAACAGGAGGGGATTTCCAAGGATCAGAGTTCAGGGATGCCCTTTTGAGTCTCCACAGGTCCTGCCTGCCAGGCCTTTAAAAAAAAAAAAAATCATATTTATTGAAATTTCCAAAATACAAAAAGTAAAAATAAAACAAAAATAAAATACATTTGAAACCTTACTTTCATTACCCACTTTCTGGGACTCCCCCCTCCCCATCCCTAATGTATTCCCCTTTCATAACGTTGGTTCTACAAGCTCTCACTCCCAATTACAACTTAATTTGTTTAACCCAATATTCAAATTTAAATTATACAATCATCATCATTACCTTAAAAAAATAAAGAAATAAAAATAAAAAGCAAAAATTCTCTCCCCCAGGTCCACCCCAGTTTCCTTCCACGAATTCCCTTTTTCTTTTAATAAAAACGCCCCAACAAAGTATAAAAAAAAAAATTCAAAAAAATAGTTACACAGCCTTTGGATTCTAACTCTCTCTCCCCCCCTTCCCCGGTTTGAATTCCCCATGTCCATCAGTCTGTCTGTTGTCTGCCTGGAAGTCTTAGATCCATACTCAGATTTTTCCCCAGTTCCGCCTTGCCAGTTTTTTGTTTTTTTTTATGTTATTTTTATAGTGTTTAACTTCAAACATCCAATCCAAAAACGGCCCCAAAGGGCCTTTAGCTTCCTTGGTCTTTAAGGCTCCCCCCATTGTTCTTTCCATGTTGTTGTCAAGTTTCTTGTCCTGTTCCGCTGCTAAAACGTTCTAATTCAGAAATTTGGTACCTCTACAGGGGTTATTGTTATTCAGGAACAAAAACTTACGTCCAGTCCCTTCCTTTCTTCAATAGAAAATTCTATTGTCTCCTTTAATGTAAACACCCCTGTAGACAAAATACTATTTCAGTTTTGCAGCTTTCCCAGGAGATAACAAGTCCTGTACAGTTCCCAGAGTGTTTTTCCACTTACGACCGTTCTTGTAATGTCCCGAAACCCCTCTAGGGGGATTGTAGTAACTTTGTTTCCTCTGATCCAAAAGTCCGATTGTTGTTCCATATTTTCAACATTTTGTATCCAAATCGTAACAAATTGTAACGAAATTAACTAGCAAAGTCCTCATAGCAAAGTCCTCTTTACATTTTCCGACTTTGACAGCTACTTTGACAGCTGTCAAAGTCTCCGTCTCTTTTCACCAGGCTCTCTCACAAGTCGCCCCGGTTCCCAGGGGGGGGGTTACGTTTCCCTTCTCACTCCACTCTTCTCCTCCAGCACAATTCTTGTAATTTCCCATCGTGAAATTCTTAATTTTTGTCAAAAATACGCTTCTCTCCAGACCTTGGTTACCCAGTCCTTGTTTTAAAATGCTTACAGTAGGGAGGGGGACTGACTTCCTTTTTGGATCCCCCCCCCCCCCCCCGTCCCAACTCCGAAAAAAAAATCCTTTTTTCCCCCCTCCTTTTAAACCCGATTTCCAAATTACTCACGGGTTGTTGTTAAAAGTCCGAATTTTCAATGGAAGAAGTCAGCGCTCTCCGCCGGATGGCATGCGGCTTCGCTCGGCAGGGAAAGCAGAGGACTCAAAGCACCACGCCACTCCCCGGTACCCGATCTGAAGCCTTTAAAAAGGCTTCTTCACGAGTCGGGAGGGCGCTAACGGTGCCAGCCGAGTCACCCATGTCCACGGTCTCCGTGCCCGTGGTTTTTAAGGGTCCCCGCGTCGCCGGCGCGGTAGGACCCAGCCCCTGCCGAGCAGGCTCCCTCCGGAGCTCGGAGGGAGTCCGCCATTCGGCGATGGCGCCAACCCGGAAGTCCACCTGCCTGCCAGGCCTTTGTGTCCATCTTTGTCGTAGATGCTGAGAAGCTGCATGGACAAAACAGGAGGCGTTTCCCAGGCGCAATCAAGTTCTGTAAGTTGGGGAACATCGCCCATTGTGCTCAAGCTGAAATGAAAAGGCTACAGCTTATTTCACCCGGAGAAATTGTTGGCCTTTTCTGCTTGCTGCCCTTGTGAATTGCAAACAAGCCATCCACTTAGCCCTCTGAAAACACGTTCTTGAATTTTGACTCTCTCAGGCTTGCTCCAGTGAGCCAGAGGTAGCAATCAGGAAAGGGTCAGAGCTCCCCAAATAAAATGAAATAAATGAAATAGATTGGAAATATTTGTTAAGATCAAAGCAAAGGAATGGCAAAAATATGCAAACTCGCCAATAAATGAAATGCACAAACTCAGCAATATCTGACACAGAAGAATAAAAAGAAAGGAGGGATGAAATATAGGAGCAATTTATAAATGGGAAAGAACAATGTTAAATTGGCAAATGAGAAGAATTAGCAAGTCACCAAAAAAGCATGGATAATACTCAATTGCATCCTTGCAAAACAGGAGACGGGAATCTTATAAACATAAGAACATAAGAAGAGGATCCTGGAACAGGCTAATGCTCTATCTAGTCCAAAATCTGCTTCTCACAATAGCCAACCAGGCACGTACGGAACACCTGCAAGTAGGACCAGGGCACAAGAGCTCTCACCCCCTTACTGTGGTCTCCAGCAACTCGTATTCAGAATCTTCCACCAGTGGACCAATCCTGGAATACCAGGGGGTCCAGTTTGGCCTATGAGGCCATTTTCCACAAGCCACAGCCACCTGTCCATCAGCTGATGTCATGTCAGCAGATGCGTGGGAGGACAGGATTTAATTCTGCATTAGATACACACCCTCTCCCCAGAAGGGAACAGGCAAACGCAGCCAAGGAAGCTGGATTTAATCCCTGATCAACAGCTGATGAGCAGGGGTCACAGCTCTTTGCAAAAGCGCTCTTTGAAGCAGCTTCTCCTTTAATCAGGCAGGCTGTGACTCCAGGGGAGGGGAGAATGGATCTTCTCTTAGCACCCCATACCATCTGAAAGGATGAGCAATGAGGCTGATTCAGAAAGCACTTCTGAAGGCTTAGATAGGTGCATGGAAGCTGCCTTGCAGCCTTTTTGCAAAGAGCAAAAGGGCTCTGAAGCCAAGCATAAGGGGTTTTGAAAGGTGGGTGGGACCATCAACCACATGATATCATAACAATGTCATGTGATTGTCTGATGGGCAGCCCTGCGTACATTTCAAATTCACCCTACCTCCCTGAGGCTGATCCTGAAAAGGATCTGGCCTGTGGAGCCAAAAGCGTTCCCTAAAGGTAAAGGTTAAGGTACCCCTGACCATTAGGTCCAGTCGTGACCGACTCTGGGGTTGCGGCGCTCATCTCGCTTTATTGGCCGAGGGAGCCGGCGTACAGCTTCCGGGTCATGTGGCCAGCATGACTAAGCCGCTTCTGGCGAACCAGAGCAGCGCACAGAAATGCTGTTTACCTTCCCGCCGGAGCAGTACCTATTTATCTACTTGCACTTTGACGTGCTTTCGAACTGCTAGGTTGGCAGGAGCAGGGACCGAGCCACGGGAGCTCACCCTATTGCGGTGATTCAAACCGCCAACCTTCTGATCGGCAGGTCCTAGGCTCTGTGGTTTAACCCACAGCGCCACCCGCATCCCTCAAAAATGCGTTCCCTACCCCATCCTAAAACTTCCACCAGTTCAGTCAGGTCTCTCCTCCCCACTTCCGGGGACCAGCTGAGAGGTGCCAGAATGCAGTTCCAGTGAGTTCCACCTGGAAAAAAATGTCCCGTAAGGGGCAATGCAAACTTTCACCTGTCGCAGGAACCCCCCCCCCATCATTCAGTTTGTACAAACTCGACACACACACTCTCTCACACACGTCATACGCTACGCTTCTGTTATAAATTCATAGAAAATGAACCATACATCGGATCTGCACTGTTCCACTTCTATTTTACTCCATGAAGGAAGGACTACAAAATGGGGAAGGTTTGATACAGGGCAGCCATCATCCCTTGAGCATACCAGCACATACACAGGAGCCCTGCCCAGTTGCTATGCCAACCCTGATGGTCCTAGACAGAAGACCATCAAGGTCACAAAGGACTTGCATATAGGAGTGGATTCAACACGGACTGGAACAAAGGACAATGATCAGATCTTCCCTCTGGGCGCAGGAAACTGCCAACTCCCTTTTGTCCTCTGGAAATGACTCATGGGGAGGGGGGAAAGGAGGAACCAGCCAGGTGACAAGATACTCAGGTTACCTCCACAACTCCTCACTCAACCCCTCCATTTTGTGATGTGTCAATGATGTAGTCGTGATGTAGTTGTGATGTAGTTCTAGGGGTGTAGTTTGGGGGATTAGTAACTAATAAAAGCTGGGGTCTTCTTTTCTTCTGTGCTTCCATTTTGTTTCACCTGGTGGCAGGTGGGAGTCCTGTCGCGACAGTCTTCAATAAAGACCAAGCCTACTGGCTGCTGTTTTGCTCTGGTATTCCTGGCTGGTGTCCTTGTTTTTTTGTCCAAGGGAGCCCTTGGATTTCTCCGTTAACACACTTATCCTGGTTGCAAGTAGTATAAGACTTTATACACCAAAAGTAGCTCCTTGAACTTAGCCCAGTAGGTACCGTATTTTTCGCTGTATAGGACACACTATTTCCCCTCCAAAAATTGAGGGGAAATGTGTGTGCATCCTGTGGAGCGAATGCAGGCTCCTTGGCTTCAGCGATACCAACGCTAAGCCTCCGAAGCGCAGAGGGAGCACTCCCTCCGTGCTCCGGAGGCTTTGCGTTGCTTTCACTGAAGCCTGGAGAGCGAGAGGCATCAGTGCGCACCGACCCCTCTCGCTCTCCAGGCTTCAGGGATAGCCGCACGCAACCCCTCCGCCAGGGAGAGGCTGCACACGGCTATGTCTTCTTTAGCCCTGCACAGCCTCTCCCGGCAGGGAGAAGTTGCGTGGGGCTAAAGAGGAAGCCAAAACAGCGAGCGGGATCTATCCCACTCACTGCCTTGGCTTGTGCCATAGCTGCGCACAACCCCACCGGAAGGGAAAGGTTGTGCAGCCTGTACGCTGCTCTTTGGGGCTGGGGGGGATAAGAATTATTTTTCTTGATCCCCCCCAAAAAAAGAACAACTAGGTGCGCCCTATGGTCCGGTGCACCCTATGGAGCGAAAAATACGGTAATTGTCAGCCAGTTCAATTCTTCCAGGAACGGCTAGTAGCCGGGCTGCTGCATTTTGCACCTGCTGGAGCTTCCGGACCAGCCTCAATAATGTGAGCAAGCTTGCTCCGACTTGCATTTAACCAACCTATTTTGTTCTCAGTGCAGCTCGCAAAGGTTGGCGACACCACAGTTCAGCACTTAATGACTGTGGACAGGAGGAAATGTCAATATTGAAATGAGGCCAGAGGAAGTCACCAAAGGGCATCCAGGAAGCAAGGCAAACAACACACAGCAAATTTAAAAACATATTAGCAATTAAATGAAAACAGACACAAGGTCTGGGCGGAAAGCAAGCAGAGCAGAGCGCAGCCAGGCCTGTTTTCTACCTTGCAAAGGTCCTCTGGTGGCATTCGGTGACAAACCGTCTCTGAACAGCTGCCCAGGAACTTGAGCGATGATACCGAATGAAGGTTGTGAACCAGGAATGCAGGTGAGGTAGGAGAAATGTGGCAGCCATGTGTGAGTGAGCACCTTTTCAAAGTGCGGGATCAGAGCAAGGTGATCAGTATCAAAAGCCAAGGAACAGAGTTACGTACCTAATATCTATTCTGCATCTGTTAGAAGCTGATTGTTTAGTGTGGCAGTAGCAGGGGAACGCCCTGCCTATTGATATCAAGCCTTCACTGTTCTCTTTTCAGTGCCTGCTAAAAAAAAGTCTTGTTTAAACAAGCAAGGTAATTTTAATCTGTTTTAGTATTTTTATTTTATGTGTGTTTTTTAAGTATGCTTGTGGGATGCGGGTGGCGCTGTGGGTTAAACCACAGAGCCTAGGACTTGCCGATCAGAAGGTCGGTGGTTCGAATCCCCGCGACGGGGTGAGCTCCCGTTGCTCGGTCCCTGCTCCTGCCCACCTAGCAGTTCGAAAGCACCTCAAAGTGCAAGTAGATAAATAGGTACTGCTCTGGTGGGAAGGTAAACGGCATTTCCATGCACTGCTCTGGTTCGCCACATGACCTGGAAGCTGTCTGCGGACAAACGCCGGCTCCCTCGGCCAATAAAGCGAGACGAGCGCCGCAACCCCAGAGTCGGTCACGACTGGACCTAACGGTCAGGGGTCCCTTTACCTTTGCCTAAGTATGCTTGTAGATTTATTTTGCTTTGTTTTACTGTTTTACCTTTTGGTAGACAGCTTTGATGGATTTTTGTTGTTGTTTACAACCAAGCTGTGTATAAGTTTTTGTGAAATAGCCTTCAAACAGGTGGACATTCAACGAAGTGAATATCAGAAGATTCAGGACAGATAAAAGAACTTCTTCACATAGTGCAGAGTTGGGGGGACCTCACATCCACAGGACGCAAAGATAGCACCAATGTGAATGGCTTTAAGAAAGAACTGGACAAATTCATGGCTAAGACTATCAGCGGCATAATAATAATAATAATAATAATAATAATAATAATAATAATAATAATTTATTTATACCCCAGCCACTCTGGGCGGCTTCCAACAAAATATTAAAATACAATAATGCATCAAACAATAAAAGCTTCCCTAAAGAGGGCTGCCTTCAGATGTCTTCTAAAGTCTGGTAGTTGTTCTTAGCTTTGACATCTGATGGGAGGGTGTTCCACAGAGCAGGTGCCACTACCAAGAAGGCCCTCTGCCTGGTTCCCTGTAACTTGGCTTTTTGCAGTGAGGGAACCACCAGAAGGCCCTCAGTGCTGGACCTTAGAGTCCAGGCTGAACAGTGGGGGTGGAGACGCTCCTTCAGGTATACTGGGCCGAGGCCGTTTAGGGCTTCAAAGGTCAGCACCAACACTTTGAACTGTGCTCGGAAACATACTGGGAGCCAATGTAGGTCTTAAATTTCGGTTAAAATAGTGCCTGAGTACTGGAGCTCAGACATGCAGATGTTTCCACATTCCTGTCTTGCTGATGAGACGAAGAGATAAAAGAAGAAAAGAGGCTGTCCGCAGGCAGGTGAGGACTGTTATCATAAAGCACCAATGCTGCAGCAAGCAAAGGCTCTAGCAGCTCAGTCAGCTGCTTGTGGCTGGAAAGCCAGACAGGATGTTTGTGACTGTTGCCATGGGAACAAGTGGGCAGTCCATTCTGTACTGAGCACCGGATGTTAGCTCAGTGTGTGTGTCATATGACCCGTACTGGAAGTACATGGGTGGAGTTTCTTCTTACTGCTGTTGAGTGCAGACATGTTTCTCTGTACTGAGATAAGAGACAGAAATAAAGGATGTAAATAGATTTCTGTCTGCTTCTTTCCCCTCCCTGGGGAACACCAAAGGGGAGAGAGGAAGAACGGTGTGTTCCTCTCACACATCTGAGAAGAATCGCCGAGACCTCGCCTGCTTATCAGCAGAGTGGCACAGCGGGGAGGTCGACAGGAATATCTGCCGGTGCCTACGCTGTGGCACATTCCTCTGACCCAGGCAGAATTCCAATATATAAGGCTAGGCCTCCCCTTGTCAGGGCACAGTGGGAGTGTCTCTCACGGAGTCCGCTCTAGCAAAGTTACAAGAAAACTCTGTGAGCTTCAGCTCCTAAAAGTAAAAGGTAAAGGTAAAGGACCCCTGGATGGTAAAGTCCAGTCAAAGGCGACTATGGGGTTGTGGCGCTCATCTTGCTTTCAGGCCAAGGGAGCTGGCATTTGTCCACAGACAGCTTTCTGGGTCGTGTGGCCAGCCAGACTAAACCGCTTCTGGCGCAACGGGACACCGTGACAGAAACCAGAGCACACGGAAACGCCGTTTACCTTCCCGCCGGAGCAGTACCTATTTATCTACTTGCACTTTTGATGTGCTTTCGAACTGCTAGGTTGGCAGGAGCAGGGACCGAGCAACGGGAGCTCACTCTGTCGCGGGGATTCGAACCGCCGGCCTTCTGATCGGCAAGTGCAAGAGGTTCAGTGGTTTAGACCACAGCGCCATCCTCTATCATATGCCTATCTAGCAAAACATGAATGATTGGTTTGACTGCATTGCCAAGATCCACCTTTAGCATCCCTCTGTCCATGTTGGCTGCCTACTCCCGGGGAGCCCTTTGGCCCACCTGGGTCAAGCAGTCCTTCAACCGGGACAGTGCCATTTACCCAGAGACAGAGCACAATTTGCTGTACGTCAAACATGCCATTATCCAGGTCACTGCCTTGACTGAAAAGGAAGCCTCGGATTGTTGTTTTTATAAAGCTGTCCCGGAAAACACAGCAAAGAGCCTCTTGGAGGGACGGCCACTCTCCTTGCCCAAAGAGCATATGTGCTTGGGGTTTTTTGCATCTTTCAGAAAGCTGCCAACTTGATTTCACGGGGGAGTGCAAAATGATCGCCCACAAGGGTACACCTCTGCAGCCAACCTGACATGCTGCGAGTGGAGTTGCTTTGTGTGTGACCTTTATACACAAACCTTTCCATCGGCGGGTGCACAGAGTTGCGTGCTTAGGAAACCCACGTTTGCCTTTTGATGGCATCTGACTTGGCAGCTGCCATCACAAAGCCAAGATTTCCCATAATGGTCCAAGGAGCAAGAGTATGGAGGAGGGGGCAGAATAGCCATCCAGGGCATTCAGGAGTGTTTTATCTGGAAATTACATAGCCTCCAAGTGTCCCGATTTTCCGGGGACTGTCCTGGAATTACGGAAACCGTCCAGGTTTCTGATCTGATCCAGGAATGTCCTGGATTCCCTTTTTCTTCCCCTCCACTTCTCGGAGAACGATTAAAAGTGGTGATGTGCGTGTAGGTGTAAAAACAGAGTCAGGTTTATTCTGAAAATAAAATGAAGGAAATTGTGAAGCTGGCATACAAAGCCCTTCCTATATTTTGAAAGCAAAAGTGAGCAATCCGCTTTAAATTCTTTAACTACAATGCTTCAGCAATCAGCAATTTTTTAAGGAAACGTGCAATGTTTATTCCTTTATTGTAAATTGAGCCTTGCACTGTCTACTCAGAAGTAAGTCAATGGAGCATACTTTATTATTATTATTATTATTATTATTATTATTATTATTATATCTTGCCACCTTTTCCCCTGATAGAGACTCAAGGCCGTTTATCTGTGGAAGGTCTTTACAACAAACAATGTTGGAGGGTATGAAATTATGGAAGTAAAAGATTATCAAAATCCCTTTCTTGGCATTTTGAGGCGGTCATGATGGGCACAAAGGCTTTGGTCTACTAATGGAGGATATCACTTTTACTGAAAGATGGAGTCCTGTGTCCCATTCTGGGCACCGCAGTTTAAGAAGGATATGGACAAAAAGGAACATGGGCAGAGGAGGGCAACCAAGATGATCAAGGGTGTGGAGACCAAGCCTTATGAGGAATGGTTGAAGGAGCTCTGGTCCATGGGGTCACAAAGAGTCGGACACAACTAAACAATAACACAGATCACAGCCAGTCTTTTTATACTGTGAGTAGATTGCGGTCTCTTGGGAGTCCAACTAGATTTCAATGTGGGGGGGGGGGAGGTTGAGAAGAAATTGCCTGCACCGGGTACCACATGACCTTGCTATGCCACTGGCATCTGGTTGTTCACTGTGGGAACAGGATGCTGGAATAAGTGGACCCCCTTTGACGTGATCCAGGAGGGCTCTTCTTGGTTTACTGACTTCAATGTAGCTGCTGCATCAGTTGTTCCTGACCATTCCTAAGCACTGATAGCATTTTTAGAAGACTGTTTGGCTCATAACTGCTTCTTTTCCTCTCTTCTCTTGGCCAAGCTGAATCTCGGCTTACACTGTGGAAGAAAAAGGCCTCATTAGTCTATTTTGCCTTCCTCCTTGACATTGAACAGACGGTAGCCTAATGAGATTCAGGTAAGGCCACCAGGCAACCAAAGGTCAAGAAGTTTCCATCCTGCCCCCTCCTTCCCCCTTCATTAGGACATAATTCGCACGCCAGCGGAAAGAAAGACCTTCGTTTGCATTTTTACTTTTAATTACGAAAGCAAACTTTTGGCACTGAGAGGCTGCGAAAACGCAAACAGTTCCTAATTAAAGTGTAGCGCTGGGCCCAAAATAAGCATAATTAGTTATGGTATGCAGAAGTTAATAATGTATTTTGATATGTGCATACAAATCGGTGAGAACGGGGAGGTTTTTTTTATATAAAAAAAACATTAAAGTGCTGCCCTATTAATAATAGGGCAGAGTTGGAAAGGGAGGGTTTTTTTAAAAAAAGTTTTTCTCTACTTCAAATGACTCCCCTCGCTCCTAATAGTGCTGTGAAACAGGACAAAGCTGTTCAGATCTTCAAGGAGTGCTGTCCTCACTCTGAATTGGCTGCCTTCACTTTTGGTGACCTTAGCACATATAGCCACTTCCGCCCTTCGGAGGAGGTGGAGTTGCGGGCTTCACGGCCCCCAGCCCCCCCCCCACGCACGATTGGGGAGATTTCCAGCTGCATCACCTCCTGGCCAGCCAATCGGCCGGTTCATGGGGCGTGGCCTGCCCTATTTAAAGCAGGACACGGCCAGGAATCTCCCTCTTTGCCGCTCACCAGCTGTTCCTGTTTTTCCCACCCTCCCGCCCTATAAGGTTTCTGTTCTTTGACCTTGCTATGGACCTTGGTTGGTCGCTGTTGAGGGGCCTGGTAGGAATTTTTTTCCACTTGGCAAATGGGCACCAGCCACTTGGTTTTCGCCTACCTCGTAGCAAATCGTCACAACTTTCTTGGTATTGGCGGTTAGGCATTGGTATTGCTCTATAGATGGAAGAAGGGAAGGTAGTGCTATCACCTGCCCCGCATATTAAGACATCACCTTGCCAACAAAGGTCCGTATAGTTCAAGCTATGGTTTTCCCAGTAGTGATGTAGGGAAGTGAGAGCTGGACCATAAAGGAGGCTGATCACTGAAGAATTGATGCTTTTGAATTAAGGTGCTGGACAGGAGTGATGTCACCGAGACGGAAAGTAGCAAAATGGAGAGAGGGAGAGCAATACTAGAGAGCAATGTAGCAATGTTTGATGTGTGTTTGCATCCAAGATGGTGGCTATGTGAGTTCTCTTCTGGAGAGCACCAGGTGTACGCTTAGTCCTGGAAATCTTATCCTTTGTGAGGAAAGTACTTCTGGGTCTCCAAAGAAAGAGGCCCCCTTCTTATTGTGTTTCATGTTCCATTTGGGCTTGTGAAAGTCTCCCATTCTGCTGCAGATGTGTTGACTTTTTCATGCCAAAGGCTGTCAGGAAAGGACTTCATTGTATCTTAAAGGTCTCCCAGCCCAGAAATAATGTCAGCTCTTGCAACCTCCTTGACATTTTGAGCACGGCTGCCATTTGAGCATCAGAAATGTCCCTGCCCACACTGGGTGCTTCATTCAAGAGCATTATTCCCTTTGTAAGGTGCCCAAGGAAACACCATTGATTTTGAGTTGACCCATTAGTGTTGCCATAGTGTTGCTCACTACAACAAAGGACTCTTCTGGGACCAACAGATGGACATTGGCTGCCGACACCTTGGCCACTTTGGGGGACACCCAGACAAAAAGGGAAATGGAACAACAAAATCTTTCTGTTATATCTGTGGCTGAGCTTCCTAAAAGGACAGGACCTGATCATAAGCGAGGAGCAAAAACATAGAGGGAAATTGAAGTATTTGCTTGTTTTGATTAGGTAACAACTGAATAATGCAATCATAGAATTGTAGAGTTGGAAGGGACCAAAGGGTCATCTATTATTATTATTACAGTGGTACCTCAGGTTAAGAACTTAATTTGTTCTGGAGGTCTGTTCTTAGCCTGAAACTGTTCTTAACCTGAAGCACCACTTTAGCTAATGGGGCCTCCTGATGCTGCTGCACCACCGCTGCATGATTTCTGTTCTCATCCTGAAGCAAAGGTCTTAACCTGAGGCAATATTTCTGGGTTAGCGGAGTCTGTAACCTGAAGTGTATGTAACCCGAGGTACCACTGTATTATTATTAATAGTAATAATACCCTGCCCATCTGGCTGGGTTTCCCCAGAACTCTGGGTGGCTCCCAACAGAATATTAAAAACACTATAAAACATCAAACATTAAAAACTTCCTTAAACAGAGTTGCCTTCAGATATCTACTAAAAATCAGGTAATTGTTTATTTCCTTGACATCTGATGGGAGAGCATTCCGCAGGGAGGGCGCCACCACCGAGAAGGCCCTCTGCCTGGTTCCCTGTAACTTCACTTCTCGCAGGGAGGGAACTGCCAGAAGGCCCTCTGCGCTGGACCTCAGTGTCTGGGCAGAATGATGCGGGTGGAGACGCTCTTTCAATCCAACCTCCTCTAATGCAGGAATCACAGCTAAAGAATGCTCGGCAGATGGCAAAGAGTTGAGGCTATCTGAGACCAAGAGTTCCTTTAAGTGAAGGATCCAGAGTGAAATATTAAGGACATAATAGCATAAGAAGAGTCTGCTGGATCATGCCAATGGCCCATCCAGGCCTGTTCTCCCAGTGGGAAACCCTCTTCTTCATCATCACCTTTAATTTGTATACCATCTATCTTCTATCTTACAATACACAAGGCAGTTTACAAGCTGA
This sequence comes from Podarcis siculus, assembly GCA_034642415.1. Taxonomy (NCBI): domain Eukaryota; kingdom Metazoa; phylum Chordata; class Lepidosauria; order Squamata; family Lacertidae; genus Podarcis; species Podarcis siculus. The sequence continues at coordinate 2,396,260 of JAXCMG010000059.1, forward strand.
AGAAACAAAAAATGTACACCTTATAACAATCTAATGCAATACAAAAATGTGATAATAAAACATAACTTTAAAATAAGCAATCTGCATCAAAAAGTAACATTCAACAATCATTATAATAGTATAAAACAATAATATCAGCATATAGAAATTAAACAGAAATTCGCCCTTAACTGTTACGATGAATAATTTCTAAACTATAATCAATAAAACAACGGCAAGCTACAGTACATAAAATAATACAGTGGTACCTCGGCTTACAGACACTTCAGGTTACACACTCCGCTAACCCAGAAATAGTACCTTGGGTTAAGAACTTTGCTTCAGGATAAGAACAGAAATCGCGTGGCAGCAGCGCTACAGCAGTGGGAGGCCCCATTAGCTAAAGTGGTGCTTCAGGTTAAGAACAGTTTCAGGTTAAGAATGGACCTCCTGAATGAATTAAGTTCTTAACCCGAGGTACCACAGTACAATAGAAATTGAGCAGCAGAGACTGGAGGGTGGAGCAAGGCAGGTGGAAGGAGGCCTTGCCTGATGAAGTCTCTCCCCTCACAGTTCTTCCTCCAGGCACAGCTTCCTTATGAGGAGTCTCAGGGCCAAGGGGTGGAGCAAGGCAGGTGGAAAGAGGCCTTGCCTGATGAGTCTCTCCCCTCAAGAAGGATCAGAGTGCAGATGTACTCTCCCCTTCTGTGAAGAAGAGAAGAGGAGGAGTTTGGATTTGATATCCCGCTTTATCACTACCCTAAAGAGTCTCAAAGCGGCTAACATTCTCCTTTCCCTTCCTCCAGCAACTGGCTTTGAGAAGCATATCTGCACCCAGCTTTGGAGGCAAAGCATAGCCATCCTGGTTAGCAGCCATCAATAGCCCCCATTGGCCCCCTCCTCCATGAAACTCTCCAATCCTCTTTTAAAGGCACCCAGGTTGGTGCCCAGCATGGCTTTCTGTGGAAGTGAGTTCCATTGTCTAACTATTCTAACAGTGCAGTCCAACACCAACTCCCATAGGTGCCGGCTGTCATGATCTCTGGCAGGCAAGTGAGCCCCCAATAAGAAGTAATGACTCTCTGGCAGTTTTATATACGTTTATTTACAAAAAGAAAACATCCAGAGCACGGCTTCTCGCCTGCTCACATTGACGATAGTTGGTCTGTCTGAATTTTCACCCCTTCCACAGCAGGAAGGACGCCAAAGTCCTGCCTTTCCCCTCTTGCCCTTCCGGTGCCATATGATCTTATTCAGATGCCTATCACGGGGACTGAGAAGCTGGACTGTCCCCTCCCCACTGCTACTTGGTACAGACTCAGACCTCTGCTTACCTGCTGATTGCCTAGCAATGCTCTGGCTACCTTCCAACTCTTCCTCTCCTTGAGAGATAACAGAGTCTTCCCAGGGAAGGGGAGTCAAATTGCCCTTTCTCGACTCTGTCAGACAGCTCTCATCTGTAAAGTCGGCCTCTCATTCACTTAGTTCGATTTCCGAGTCTAACTCTTCCCCTGTGCTCTGGGGGCGGGCCACGTTCCTGACACCAGCTCCCTGGGACCCTGCGTTCCTGAGCACCCACAAACTTCCCCGTGAAGGGGTTGGGCACCCCTAAATTTCACTGCCAGGGCCATGCACATTGCATGGCACCCACAGCCTCAGGCACCCATGGTCACGGAGGCAAGCTGGCTCTCCTGCCACCTCCAGGGTCAGGGATTGGGGCCAGCACCTCCAAATCATTCCCTAAGCTGAGGTCAGTAACATCTTTCAATGAAGCTCATTCAGGAGCAGTGTTTGGGCAGTGTGTCTTCTGTGAAAAACTAATCCTTACCCTGTACTAGACTAACCCCAATTCTGCACCAAGAATTCTGCAGTCGGAACAAATTGGCCCTGGAGACTCTTTAGACCTAGGCAGAAATTTGACATGGTAATGCCCTGAGTCTCTGGACCACGAGAGATGTCTATGCCTTACTCTGTGCACTCAGATGATCTGGATAGCTTTTATTTTTGCCTCTCTCCTAGAGCTGAATATGTGAGCTTGGTTTGCAGCTCAGGGAGCCTGCAAAGTTCAGTCACTCCATCGCTGCAGGACCGATGCAAGCTTAGAACTCTCTGACAATTCCATTAGCACAAAAGGTGAAGGATTTGGTGTGTGGGATTGGGGGTGTATGCATTCTGAAGGTTTGGCCTTGCATTTTTATCAGCGAGAGCCGCGGAATTTGAATCTAAGTGGTGCAGAAATTATTTATGAAGCGTCCCGTATTCCCAGTCCCTCCACTTGGATGCTTTTCAAATGGCAATGCATTTACAAAGCCAGCGAGCGACACTCACGGACCACTTTGAGGCTGCCCAAACAGAG
>JAXCMG010000059.1:2417466-2428407 GCA_034642415.1 Podarcis siculus
TCTTCTTCTTCTTCTTCTTCTTCTTCTTCTTCTTCTTCTTCTTCTTCCTTCCCTCGTAGCCGAGTAAGATTGTCTTCCATAAACAGTTTTAACAGTGAGTCTGTAGGTGACTGTGGAGGCCAGTTCTGGATCCACACGTCCTTCCACAGTGGGGACATTGGTTTCCGGGCGGGATACGATCATGGTGTGGATTTGCCAAGCATGCCTTCCTTTTAGCACATTTCTCCCTTGCATCCTGAGTTCAAACATCTTCAAAGTCCATGACACCTTTGGTAAAGGCTGTTCTCCAACTGGAGCTCTCGCAGGCCAGTGTTTCCCAGTTGTCAGTGTTTATACTACATTTTTTTAGATTTGCCTTCAGAGAGTCTTTAAACCTCCTTTGTTGACCACCAGCATTGTGCTTTCCATTTTTAAGTTCAGAACAGAGTACAGTCATATCTTAGCTCCCGAATGCCTTGGGAGTCAAATGTTCCTGCTCCCGAACAATCAAAACCCGGGAGTGTTCTGGTTTTTGAACGTTCTTTTGGGAGCTGAACATCCGACGGGGCTTCTGTGGCTTCTGATTAGCTGCAGGAGCTTCCTGCAGCCAATCAGAAGCTGCACTTTGGTTTTCAAACATTTCCAGACTTCCAGAATGGATTCTGTTCCACTTCCGAGGTACGACTATAGTTGCTTTGGAAGACAATAATCAGGCATCCAAACAACATGACCAATCCACTTGGGGGCCACACGCAAAGAAACTTCTATGGACACATAGGAAGCTGCGTGATGTTGTGTTCATCTAACTCAGTATCACCCACACTGGCTGGCAGCAGCTGTTCAGGGAGTTTTCCACAGTCCTACCTGGAGACGCAGAGAATTGAACTCAGGGCCTTCTTCATGAAAAGCAGACACTATACCACTGTTGTCTTTGTCTTTGTCCATGGAGTTTTCTTGTCAGGGATACTGGAGTGCCCTGCCAGTTCCTGCTCCAGGTGGATCACGTTTGGTCAAAACTCTCCACTATGACCTGTCCATCTTGGGTGGCCCTGCACAGCATAGCTCATAGCTTCTCTGAGTTGTTTAAGCCCCTTCGCCATGGCAAGGCAGTGATCCATGAAGAATTGATGCTTTTGAATTCTGGTGCTGGAGGAGACTCTGGAGAGTCCCATGGACTGCAAGAAGATCCAACCTATCCATTCTGAAGGAAATCAGCCCTGAATGCTCACTGGAAGGACAGATCGTGAAGCTGAGGCTCCAAGACTTTGGCCACCTCATGAGAAGAGAAGACTCCCTGGAAAAGACTCTGATGTTGGGAAAGATGGAGGGCACAAGGAGAAGGGGACGGCAGAGGACGAGATGGTGGGACAGTGTTCTCGAAGCTACAACATGAGTTTGACCAAGCTGAGGGAGGCAGTGGAAGACAGGAGGGCCTGGCGTGCTCTGGTCCATGGGGTCACAAAGAGTCAGACACGACTAAACAACAACAACAATACCACTGAGCTGCATCTTTTCCACTTATGGGCCTGAAGATGTGTCTTCTGGAGGCACTTGCCAGTGAGGGAATGCCTAGGATACCCTTTGCCCTGACAAGCAATTAAATGTGTGGAAGACTCAAATCCATAGCAACCTGCAGTTGGGTGCCCACACTACGTGTGAGCCTGAAGCTTAGGGAACTTGCAGGGCAGATGACTGCCAGAGTTTGGGTACCATCCTGGCTCTTTCTTTGCTCTGAGTGTGGCTGCTCCATGTGGCAAGTCATTGAACTGCAGGCTGCAGCATCTGCCTAGATCAGGGGCTGCGAACATGGTTCCTGAGGACTCAGAGGAGCATGGTGGTGCATTATATCATACCTGTTATATGGGGACCTTTTTCATTAAAATAGAAAAGAATAGAACAGCAAACTGTATACTGCCACACTATGAAAATGTTTGTGAGACCAGTCACAATCCTGCACCCCATTCATTCAATTCAGATTTCATCTAGGTAATGGAAGCATTCCACAAATCCAATAAAATCCGTCTATTCCTACCCCAATGTGAACAACTCATTGTGTTTCTCCCTCGTTCCAGAAAAAGAAAAACACCTGGAGATCAAATTAGACTTGATTGAGGGGGTGCATTCCCCCCCCCCAAAAAAACCCACACTCTCTGACCCCAGAAGTTTTTCCTCTCTTTGGCCACATTCCATAATTTCAAATGCCCATCATTATCTGCAGCTGGAATCAATTGGCAGGAAAGAGGATGGTTTGCAATAGCACTACGTTGACCTCATTTATGGTAATCCTATTGTTTTAACCACCCTGATCAATTTGGTATCGTCAGCAAACTTGGCTACATCACTGCTCATCCTCTAAAGGTCATTTATGGACAAGGTCCACACACACACACACACACACACACACCGGACACACCCAGTTCATTTGCTACTTGTGTTCAGAATTCCACCCCGTACTGAGTTTCAACCCATGGATTGGTCTCACTGGGTCATGGCAAGAGGACCAGCCCAAGACATTTTGCCATCTGCAATGCAGAACGTTGCCTTATAATGAGTCAGATTTTTAGTCTATCTAGTTAGATATTGTATACACTGACTGGCAGCTGCTCTCCAGGAATTCAGACGGGGCTCTCTGCCAGTCCCAGTTGGAGATGATGGAGACTGAAACACAGACTGTCTATGATATTAATGTTGTTTTTGTTATTATATTTATAGCCAACCTTTTCCCCAGGCTGGGATTCAAGGCAGCCTGCACAAATTAAAAAGCACGCCGGTAAAATACAAAAAGCTAAAGACATATTAAAGGGGACTATCGGAGGCTACTTGCCATGATGGCTCTGGTCTGCCTCCACCGTTGCTTCTTAATATCAGTTTCAGGAAAACACAGGAGGTGAGAGTGTTGCTTTTGTGTTTGAATCCTTCTTCTGGGTTTCCTTTTTAAAAAATATTTTTTATTTGATTTTCCAAAATTTAAACATACAGCAAAAACAATTCCCAATCTAATTATCGCCTGACTTCCCCCATCCTAGTGATTCTATTTTCAACTGCATATCGATGCTTGTCAATTTTTTCATCTTCCTAAATAATTTATACCAGGGATGTCAAACAGGTCGATAGCAATCTACAGGTCGATCGTGGGGCGTTCCTGGTTGATCCTGGTTGATCATGTGATCCTGATAGATCTTTACAAGATCCTGATAGCCTCCCCAGAAGAAGCTCAACAACTTTGGTCTACCTAATGAGTAGATCACTGCCAGTATTTTTATAGTGGGAGTAGATCACAGTCTCTTGGGAGTTGCACACCCCTGATCTCTACGTTCTGTTACATTACAAGTGTGTTTCAAATCCTGCTAATGTTTTGGCCTGTTTACAATGATTCTGTACATACATTATAAACATTTCCCATTCTTTGAAAAATTTCTTGTCTTCTTGATTCCCAAGCTTCCCAGTTAGTTTTGCCATTTCGGCATAGTCCATCAACTGGATTTGCCATTCTTCTCTGGTCGGTGGGTTTCCTATTAAGGCATCTGGTTGGCCACTGTGAGAACAGGATGCTGGCCTGATCCAGCAAGTCATTCTTTGTTGTTGTTTAGTCGTTTAGTCGTGTCCAACTCTTCGTGACCCCCTGGACCAGAGCACACCAGGCACTCCTGCCTTCCACTGCCTCCAGCAGTTTGGTCAAACTCATGCCAGTCTCTTTGAGAACACTGTCCCACCATCTCGTCCTCTGTCGTCCCCTTCTCCTTGTGTCCTCCATCTTTCCCAGCATCAGGGTCTTTTCCAGGGAGTCTTCTCTTCTCATGAGGTGGCCAAAGTCTTGGAGCCTCAGCTTCAGGATCTGTCCTTTCAGGGAGCACTCAGGGCTGATTTCCTTCAGAATGGATAGGTTTGATCTTCTTTCAGTCCACGGGACTCTCCAGAGTCTCCTCCAGCACCATAATTCAAAAGCATCTATTCTTCGGCGATCAGCCTTCTTTATGGTCCAGCTCTCACTTCCATACATCACTACTGGGAAAACCATGGCTTTAACTATACGGACCTTTGTTGGCAAAGTGATCCCCTTCATGGATCACTGCCTTGCCGTGGCGACGGGGCTTGAATAACTCAGAGAAGCTATGAGCTATGCCATGCAGGGCCACCCAAGATGGACAGGTCATAGTGGAGAGTTTTGACCAAGCGTGATCCACCTGGAGCAGGAACCGGCAAGCCACTCCAGTATCCCTGCCAAGAAAACTCCATGGACAAAGGCAAAGACAAGCCATTCTTATGTTCTTATAAATCTTCTGCTTCTGGATTCATTCGATGTTCTCATCATGAGATACACACATTCCATTCCTCGTTCCATCTGCACAGCAGCTCATGTGCCTTCCCCCTGGCACCTGCTTTCTGAGGGAAGGAGCTTTTCAGCATAAAGGGAGTAAGCTTTGTGAGGATGAATGCAACTGGCCTTTGACAATCCTGCACTGATCTCCAGCTGCAGCCACAAGACCCCACTCGCTTAAAGCCAGGGCCACCTGCACCGCCGCAGCTCACAAATCTGAAATCATTTCAGTCTCTTGTTGTTGCCTGGGTTGGTAATTGCATCTGGGAAATGCAAAAAAAATGTCTTCCCCCTAATTGTTGTTATTGTTTAATAATTACAAAGCAGATGTAAAGCCGAAGAGGAACAGGATGAGACCCGGTGGCTCAGGTGTGCTCTCCAGCAAATAAATCTGGCATTAAAAGATGATTTGGTACCTGACGGAGGACAGATTGGAAACAGTCGGCGCCTGTTGCACACCTGTTTCTTTTTTCACACAAGGCGTAATTAACTTGTGGGGTTCATCCCAGCTTCCGTGCCATTAAAGTGGATCTGATGATGGGAATAAAACATTGGGGATTCTGGGACTTGAACAAGGAATCACATGATGTTTAGCTAAAATCTAGGGGTCTAGTGACCTACCTTGATTGTTGCTTGGACTCTACAGCCATCTTATTTGTTTGACAATTTGCTTGCTTATTATTATATTTGCATCCCACCTTCCCTCAGAGGAGCTCCGGGTGGGATGCATAGGTCCCCCCTCCCCAGTGTATCCTCACAACTGCCCTGTAAGGTAGGCTGGGCTGAGAAACAGACACTGGAACAAGACCACCCCAGGGACTTTCATGGCCAAATGGGAATTTGAACCCAAGTCTCCCAGGTCCTAGTCCAACATTCTTCTTCTTTCTTCTTCTTTGGCGATCACTCATAGCTGAGTAAGTATGTCTTCCATGAACACGGTTTTGTAAGTGACTGAGGAGGCCAATTCTGGATCTACATGTCCTTCCACAGTGGGGACATAAGTTTCCAGGTGGGGGTTGATCACGGTGAAGGTTTGCCAAGCATGCCTTCCTCTTAGTGCGTTTCTCCCTTGCGTCCTGAGTTCAAGTGTCTTTAAAGCCCATGACACCTTTGGTAAAAGCTGTTCTCCAACTGGAGTGCTCACAGGCCAGTGTTTCCCAATTGTCGGTGTTTATACTACATTTTTTTAAAAAATTGCCTTTACAAAAGAGTCTTTAAACCTCTTTTGCTGACCACCAGCATTACGCTTTCCGCTTTTAAGTTTGGAATACAGTAGTTTCTTTGGAAGACAATAATCAGGCATCCACACAACATGACCAGTCCAACGAAGTTGATGTTGAAGAATCATTGCTTCGACACTGGTGATCTTTGCTTCTGCCATTAGTTTGCCTGTCTTCCCAGTTGATGTGTAACATTTTTCAGAGACACCCTTGATAGAATCTTTTGAGGAGTTAGAGATGGCCTTTATGAGTGGCCCACGTTTCCCAAGCATACAATAAGGTTAGTAGTATCACAGCTTTGTAAACAAACATTTTGGTTTCCCTGCGAATTTCCTCAAACACTCTGCACTTCAATCAGGAGAAAGCTGCACTCACAGAGCCATTCTACCCATTACATCACAAAACAGAATCAATGTATGACAACATCTTTGGGGGGGGGGGCACAGCCAAGCACATTTGACAAAGGTCTCACAATGCATTGTTACTGAAAGTCCCTTGCCATCATGCAGCGACCAGGACTTGCAGAAGGCAGCTTCCCAGGTGAAGCAAGTTAAGTGCCTTGTCAAAAGCCCATCAGACTCTAAGTCCTCAGAGTGAGGCTTAAACAGGATTAGAGCTGTGTGGCTCATTGGGTTAGGTGCTTCACACGCTAACCTGGCAGATGATCCTTTTCCTGTTGGGGAAGTCGGCGTACTACTTTCTGCCAGGTGTGTGTTATGTGCCCTGTGATTAATCTTCTTGGCTTTTGTTCTGTTTGTTTGTAAAATGTTTTTAAACCAATGTGGAAATGTGGCAGACAAGATCAGAGTGGAAAAATGGGACACTGAGAGAAACTGAAACAAACACATCCACCCACCCTGATCCTAAAAGAAATTTAACGTGCCCTTGAAGACAATGCAAGGCCTTTCCCCCTGCTAAGAGGAGCACCAGAACAGCAATGGCAGGATAAGTCACTATGGTCTGGGTTTTGCTATTTTCCTGTTCTAGAGACCATTGCATTTTCAGCATATGGATTCTTTATTTCATTTCTATTTCCAAAAAAATTATACACTGCTTGATTGGGGATTCGACATTAAAATCCATGGCATAGCTTGTTGAAGAGAGGTACTTGGTGCGCATAAAGAAAAGAATCGACTCTATGTTTTTCCAATTCCAGAGAAACCATGTGCATACCTGTGGGGGCAGGAGAATAGAGCAAAAGAGACGTTTTTATGGTGGTTGGGGAAAAATCCGGATAGAGCTTTAAGGGAGCTATAAAATATTTAATTGCTTTTGATGCCCATGCCTGAGACAGTGGAGAGTTAGGTTCTTAAGTCCACCTGCCTGTTTTTTTCAGTAATAAAATAATTGAAATGGCAGTAGAGACAAGATCCAGAAGATGACTTAAGGAGGAATGTGTAGTTGACTCTCAGTAATTAATTTCCTTTCCCCTTGAGTGAATTAAAGCATAGATCAGATTGTAGCGGGGGGGGTGAAAGATCCTCAAGAATTAGGGTAGGGAGAGAAGGAGATTTTGTTGTTGTTTAGTCGTTTAGTCATTTCTGACTCTTCGTGACCCCCTGGACCAGAGCATGCTAGGCACTCCTGTCTTCCACTGCCTCCCGCAGTTTGGTCAAACTCATGTTTGTAGCTTCGAGAACACTGTCCAACCATCTCGTCCTTTGTCATCCCCTTCTCCTTGTGCCCTCCATCTTTCCCAACATCAGGGTCTTTTCCAGAGAGTCTTCTCTTCTCATGAGGTGGCCAAAGTCTTGGAGCCTCAGCTTCAGGATCTGTCCTTCCAGTGAGCACTCAGGGCTGATTTCCTTCAGAATGGAGAGGTTTGATCTTCTTAGAGTCCATGGGACTCTCAAGAGTCTTCTCCAGCACCATAATTCAAAAGCATCCATTCTTCGGCGATCAGCCTTCTTTATGGTCCAGCTCTCACTTCCATACATCACTCCTGGGAAAACCATAGCTTTAAGTATACGGACCTTTGTTGGCAAGGTGATGTCTCTGCTTTTTAAGATGCTGTCTAGGTTTGCCATCGCCTTTCTCCCAAGGAGCAGGCGTCTTTTAATTTCGTGGCTGCTGTCACCATCTGCGGTGATCATGGAGCCCAAGAAAGTAAAATCTCTCACTGCCTCCATTTCTTCCCCTTCTGTTTGCCAGGAGGTGATGTGACCAGTGGCCATGGCCTTCGTTTTTTTTGATGTTGAGCTTCAGACCATATTTTGCGCTCTCCTCTTTCACCCTCATTAAAAGGTTCTTTAATTCCTCCTTACTTTCTGCCATCAAGGTTGTGTCATCTGCATATCTGAGGTTGTTGATATTTCTTCCAGCAATCTTAATTGAAGGAGATTAGAAAGGGGAAATTGATTAGAAAGGGGAAATGGCTACTTTTCAGAAAGCCAGGTGCTACTTGATTTGACTGGAGTTTACTACTGTTTGTAAAGTTCTTTACACCACCCTGAGTGCTTAGATAAGACTAACTGGGTTTATTGGGGCGAGGACCCAGTAGAACTGCTCTCAAGTGCCACATTTCTGAAAGAGCAACAAAAGCCTTGTAGATCAGCCCGAGGCTAAATAGAAAAGTTTACAATGCACTGTGAAAGTAGCCCTTTCCCCCAGAGGTTAATGCAGCTTTTGTGGGAGAAAGTGGTTTAATGTGAGCATAATGTTCCTCACATTTGCTAAAAGGCTGAGCTTCTCTCTCAGATGTCTAGGAAAAGAAATGAATGTCCACTCTTAGGCTTGAGTTATAAGCCTTATTAAGAGGCCTATATTGCCCTTAATGACTTTCCTTTGGCCTGTTGGGGGGCGGGGGGAGGAGGAATGCTCAGCTTTGAGTACTGAGGAGCCAGGGAGCAGCCCCAGGGAAGGGGGAGATATTGCAATAAGGATATTGCTGCCCATAAGTCTTTGCCTTTGTTATTACCATCTTGTTCCTTCGTTAATAAGGCCTTCTGGGGTTTTAAAGAACAGGGCCATCACAAGAGTTTAAAGCTGGCATAAAACGTGGAGCGAACAGGGTTCACTTTGAGGTGGACTTTCTGTTATTGGAGAGGCCAGCAAGAACACAAGCTGACCGTAAGACTGGTAAGGACCAGTCAAGGAGGAACCTAACGTTGGCCATGAACGTGAAAAACAACGCAAGTTAAGGTACAAGGAAGGTTCCAACATGCGCAGTGAAAACTGGGTTGAGGGAGTTTCATTTCAGGAACTCTGGTTGGATGAGAGGTGGTGATGTGGCAGGAGGTGATTGGGTGGAGGCAGAGCAGCTAAGATGATGTATCTTTTGCCTATATAGGGTGTGCCCTAAGGGAAATGCTCTCTCAAATTCTTTGCCCCGTAAAAGATTACTGAAGAAAGTCTGACCAAAAGGGGAATTGGGAAAAATTGAACCCCACAAGGGGAATTTACCCTGCAACACCTGGGCTGTGGAGTGTAGAGGGGGGGCTGCCTTTTTTCCTGCTAAGTCAGCTACAGCTAAGACCTATCTGCAGGTTAAAATACAATCATACCTCGGGTTACAGACGCTTCAGGTTGCACATTTTTGGATTGCGCACTGCGCTGAACCAGGAAGTACCAGAACGGGTTACTTCAAGGTTTTGGCGCTCGTGCATGCACAGAAGTGCTAAAACCATGCTTTGCACATGCGCAGAAGCGCCGAATCGCAACCCGCATATGCGCAGACGCAGCGCTGTGGGTTGATAACCCTGCAGGTTGTGAATGTGCCTCCCACACGGATCACGTTCACAACCCGAGCGTCCACTGTAGTTGAGTGGGCACATAATGGGTAAGGGAATCCCACAAGTAAATTGGCCCAAAGTCAATAAAGGCTTTATATGCCAAAAGTAAGCCCTCGAACTCAGCCCAGAAACATGTCAGTAACAAGTGCAGAACTCTGAGCAGAGGATGCGGACAGGATCTCACCCCTGCCAGCAGCTGTCCTGTAGCTTTCTGCCTTGGCTGCACTTTCTGAACCATGGGAAACCCTACAAAAAGCACAATGCAGTAATCCAGTCCTCAGATAATCAGTGCCTGAACTCCTGTGGTCAAGCTTTCCCGGTCCAGTAATGGCCACAGTTACTGTGCCAGCAGGAGTTTATAGAAGGAACTTCTAACCAGCGAGGCTGCCTGGGCCCCCAGCAACAAAACTGGATCAAGAAGCACCCCAAAACTAAGAAACTGTAGTCTAAAGGGAGTTAGACTGGGGCAGAGAGAAATAGAGGGTGAGTTAGAGAAAGGGTGAGCAAGAGGTTCCATGATAGAAGTGATTCCTTAATTGCAGGGAGTTGGGCTAGAGGAATCTTCCAAACTCTACAGGTCTATTCTGAACTTAAAAATGGAAAGCATAATGCTGGTGGTCAACAAAAGAGCTTGAAAGACTGTCTCAAGGCAAATCTAAAAAAATGTAGTATAAACACCAACAACTGGGAAATACTGGCCTGCGAGCACTCCAGCTGGAGAACAGCCTTGACCAAAGGCGTCATGGGCTTTGAAGACACTTGAACTCAGGACGCAAGGGAGAAATGTGCTAAGAAGAAGGCACACTTTGCAAATCCACACTGTGATCAACTCCCATCCGGAAACCAATGTCCCCATTGTGGAAGGACGTGTGGGTCCAGAACTGGCCTCCTCGGTCACCTACGGACTCATTATTAAAACCGTGTTTATGGAAGACAATCTTACTCGGCTAAGAGTGATCGCCAAAGAAGAAGAAGACACATCTATGATTCTCAGTTTAAATAATTTTGCTTGGTGAGGAGAAAGCAGCTAGAGAAACACTAGAACTCACGTACATCTAATGAAACTGAATAATGGGATAGTCAAGATAGATGGAGGTCCTTCTTCTTGGAGCACAAAGTGTGGAACTTTCTGCCACAGGAGGCAGCGATGGCCTCCAACTTGGATTGCTTTAAAAGAGGGTCAGACAAACCCATGGAGGAGGAGAGGGCTGTGAATGGCTGCTAGCCAGGATGCTGACCATGCTTTGCCTCCCACGGTGGAAGGCAGCAATGCTTCTGATTACCAGTTGCTGGAAACCACAGGAAGGGAGAGGGCTCTTGTGCTTGAATCCTGCTTTCAGATTTCCCACAGACATCTTGTTGGCTACTGTGAGAGCAGGAATAGCTGGAATAGATGGCCTTGTTAGCCTCATCCAGTGTGGTGTAGTGGTTAGGAGTAGTGGACTCGTAATCTGGGGAACCGGGTTTGCTTCCCTGCTCCTCCACCTGCAGCTGCTGGGTGACCTTGGGCCAGTCACACTTCTCTGAAGTTTCTCAGCCCCACTCACCTCAGAGTGTTTGTTGTGGGGGAGGAAGGGAAAGGAGAATGTTAGCTGCTTTGAGACTCCTTCGGGTAGTGATAAAGCAGGATATCAAATCCAAAGTACTCTTCTTCTTCTTCTTCTTCTTCTTCTTCTTCTTCTTCTTCTTCTTC
>JAXCMG010000059.1:2428417-2443788 GCA_034642415.1 Podarcis siculus
TCTTCTTCTTCTTCTTCTTCTTCTTCTTCTTCTTCTTCTTCTTCTTCTTCTTCTTCTTCTTCTTCTTCTTCTTCTTCTGTTCTTCACTGACCTGACATGTGAGGGCCCCAAGGTCTGGTGCCTATATTCTACTGCATAGGCGCCGACTCCATGGGGCCTGAGGGGGCCCGAGCCCCCTCAAAAATTTTATTGGGGGGGCTCCGCCCCCCCAATAATTTAAGAAAATTATTCAGCGGCGCCCGGCAGAGCAGCACTCTCGGCCACGGCAGCCCGGCTCTCCCAGTCCCCGGGGGCCGCCCTCCTCCCTCGCCTTGGCTCCCACGGCCGGCGAGGGGAGCCCGGGCCGCGCGCGGCTGCTGCTGCTGCCGCCTCTCCTGGGGGCGCCGCCTCCCCGGGCGGGAACGCTGCGGTTGCGCGAGGGAGGAGGGCGGCCCCCGGGGGCTGGGAGAGCCGGGCTGCTGTGGCCGAGAGGGCTGCTCTGCCGGGCGCTGCTGAATAATTTTCTTAAAGTGGTGAAATCAATAGAACTTACTTCCAAGTAAACATGCTTGTGTTTGGTGTGCGGGAATATTGTGGCTGTATCCTTGCCAATGTGGTTGTAACCTTAGGGTTTCTCTGCTGCTATAGCTATTCATCAGTATGAATATTTAACTTCAAATCGCTATTAGCATGCCACGTTTTCCATGCAGTCATTTTAGCCTGCGTTTTGGCAGAACAACACGACTTGCAAAAAAACATAAGATTCTGGGCATGTTATGTAGATGGCATTTAGTCCTTAGATGGGCCTTATCAGGGTGAGTTTCGTTTCTAAAACCTGCTTTACGATAAAGCTTATAATCTCAAAAATTTAACCCAAAATCCAGAGGGCAATGAGATTCCATTCTCACCACCTTCATTGCCATCTAAAGAGCTGCATGTTCCAGGTGTTTTGCGTACATTTAGTAAAGTGTAGCTTGTTTTCCTTTTTTAAAAAGCAAGGTGAAAATAATACCCCATGGCATCCCTCGCGCACCCGCAGCGTTCCCGCCCGGGGAGGCGGCGCCCCCAGGAGAGGCGGCAGCGGCGGCAGCAGCAGCTGCACGCGGCCCGGGCTCCCCTCGCCGGCCGCGGGAGCCAAGGCGCGCGACGAGGGCAGCCGAGGAAAGGAGCGCGCGGCCCCGTCCCGCCCTCGCCACTCACCCTCCTGCAGCGGCCCGCCCTGCGGGGAACTTAGAAAACTCCCGGGGCAGGACCCCAGTATGGGCCCCCCCAATATTTTTTATAAGTCGGCGCCTCTGTTCTACTGCCAGAATCCTCCCATGTTGAGTGACAGAGAGACCCAAAGAACCAAAGCGGGTCTTGCCTCAATTCCTTCCCCTGGATCCACCATCTCTCCTGGCATAGGGCGGCATATAAATTCAATAAGTAATCATAATAATTATTCTGCTCACAGTGTAACTACAGAGATGCAAAAACAGCTGCGGCATGGTGAGCAAAACGGGGCCAAAAGGCAAAGAGAGAGGAGGGGTGGAAAAGGCAAGGCATTCACATGTTAATTTTAAAGAGGCCTTGTGGTGTACAATGAGCCATTTGCAGAGAAGGCAGGCTGTCAGAGAAGCTGCCTGGAATTTAGCCTGTCAATAGAGTGACATGCTGGAGACTCGGGACTCCTGCATATTGCATGAGCCGAGAACTTCGGGGCCCGGTCTGCTGCCATAAAAGATTCATGCTCAACGGTGCTTTTCGCTGCTGCGCCAGAAGGCGCTTGCTATATTTGGCATCCCAGAACTTTACCTGCAAGCGGTGAAAGGAATGATGGGCAGGAGCCAAGAGAAGCTGAATCAAGCCTACCTTCTCAAAGCTATCCAGCATTTTCTGTAGACACACACACCTGTGATGATGCTCTGGGGTGTCACTAGTGCTAGCCTAACAGCTGCACAAATTTAGGCTGCTATATTTAAGAGCCAAGCCAGTGTGATCTAGAGCTTAGAGTGTTGGACTAGGACCTGTGAGACCAGAGTTTGAATCCCCACTCAGCCAGGAAGCTCAATGGGTGACCTTGGGCTAGTGATTGCCTCTCAGCCTAACCTACCTCAAAGGGTTGTTGTTTGGGTAAAATGGGGAGGGGAGAACCATGTTCATCCCCTTCAGCTTGTGGGAGACAATACCCTTTGGAGGTTCAATAAGGAGGCTCACACCAAATTTCCAATTAGATTTTATTCAGAAATGCACTGCTGGAGCCCAAAAAGGTGTGTGAGAACATGTCCATTAACACATCCTCTGTATGGGAAATAAATGTCATCTTAGCTGTTCCAGCTAAGAAGGGGAAGAAATGGAGGCAGTGGGAGATTTTACTTTCTTGGGCTCCATGATCACCGCAGATGGTGACAGCAGTCACGAAATTAAAAGACGCCTGCTTCTTGGGAGAAAAGCAATGACAAACCTAGACAGCATCTTAAAAAGTAGAGACATCACCTTGCCGACTAAGGTCCGTATAGTTAAAGCCATGGTTTTCCCGGTAGTGATGTATGGAAGTGAGAGCTGGACCATAAAGAAGGCTGATCACCGAAGAATGGATGCTTTTGAATTCTGGTGCTGGAGGAGACTCTTGAGAGTCCCATGGACTGCAAGAAGATCCAGCCTATCCATTCTGAAGGAAATCAGCCCTGAGTGCTCACTGGAAGGACAAAGGCTCCAAGACTTTGGCCTCCTCATGAGAAGAGAAGACTCCCTGGAAAAGACTCTGATGTTGGGAAAGATGGAGGGCACAAGGAGAAGGGGATGACAGAGGACGAGATGGTTGGACAGTGTTCTCATAGTTACTAGCATGAGTTTGACCAAACTGCGGGAGGCAGTGGAAGACAGGAGTGCCTGGCGTGCTCTGGTCCAGGGGGTCATGAAGAGTCGGACACGACTAAACAACTGAACAACAACAACAACACAGCTGTTCCATCCTCCACCTGAGAATTTTCTACCACCTTTTGCCACCCCAGCACCTTATCCTCGTTTCATCCAAACATAGTCCCTGAAAGGTAAAAGGTAAAGGACCCCTGGATGGTTAAGTCCAGTCAAAGGTGACTATTGGGTTGCAGCGCTCATCTCACTGCAGACCAAGAGAGCCAGCATTTGCAGAAAGCTTTCCAGGTCATGTGGCCAGCAAGGCTAAACCACTTCTGGTACAATGGAACACTGTGACGAAAACCAAATTGCATGGAAACACTATTTACTTTCCCACCACAGCGGTACCTATTTATCTACTTGCACTGGCGTGCTTTCGAACTGCTAGGTTGGCAGGAGCTGGGACCGAGCAACGGGAGCTCATCCCATTATGCAGATTTGAACTGCACACCTTCCAATAGGCAAGCCCAAGAGGCTCAGTGGTTGAGAACACAGTGCCACCCGCATCCCCTGAAAACACTTACTCAACACAAATATGTTTGCTGTATGTGCAAAGACCTCCTCCTCCTTATTATAATTATTATATGTATACCTATTATATGTATATATATATATGTTTCCTGCTTGGCAGGGGGTTGGACTTGATGGCCCTTGTGGTCTCTTCCAACTCTATGATTCTATGATTCTACCATCCTTCATGCAAAGAGGAATGTTCACCCCTGGTGACATCCAAGGTTCCAGAAGCACCCCAAAGCTACGTGCCGTCTCCTTCAGAGGAAGTGTAACCCCATCTAGAGCTTATAAGTGCCCTATATGCATTTGTTTTTCACTCTTAACAGCCAGACATTAGGTTCCACATATATGTGACACTGATAATGCATTTTACAGCATTTCCACCTCACTAGTGCTGAGAATGATTCTGAAACAATGTGGGTTATCTCTGCAACAGGTGAAAGAAATCACTGACAATGGGAAGTGGTTTTCAATACTCATGAAAAACCAGCTTGAAAGTAGCTCTAGCTCCCTGTTAATGAGAAGATGGCACTGGTAACGACAAGAACAACAAAGTTTTCTAGGCCTTCAGATGAGAGAAGAGAAGGTTTGGTATTTAGGTACGCATTTGGAAATATCACCCCCACCCCATTAAAAAAAAACACACCCAATTGACCATTCTGTTGTGTAAGCACCTTTGCATTCCAGCCTTAGCTTGCCAAGAATGCTCAAAAGCGCCAAGTTGTTCTGTTTCGAAAAGGGAATTACCTGATGAGCCATTTAGCACCTGGCGTAATTTCCAAATGCCAAGTCCAGAATTATGTTCTCTCTTGCAGCCTTGTTCTGGGGACAACAAAGGATTGGTATGAGCGGAGTTTGCCTCCTCCTCCAGGTGGGAATATCGCCCGGCCCTTTATTTGCGGATAACATCCTTTTTCTTTATGAACCTTCTGGACTGCTGTTCTTGCAAAACATTTACCCTCTCTCGGCCTCCTTCTGGTTCTGCAACCGTGCTTCGCAGGTTGTAAAAACAGAAGGTGTGGGGTAAATTAGAATGCGCTGTGTTGGGGCTGCTCTTAGTGTTTGCGCTGTGCTTTCTCTGGCTAATCATGTCAATATTTGCAGAAGAACTGGCAGAGAAAAGTATGATTCCTGCTAAACATGAATGGGCAGACCAATCTAAGTCCATTCTGTGCCGTACCTTTTGAAAGAATGCATTTAAAGCCAGCATGTTCATTGTACATATTTTCGGGTTGCATTCAACGTAGCGCTAAGCAAAATGTTCCATCAGCACATGTGTTTCTTCTTGCACAACGTGATGTTCCTCCAACCTCCTCCTGCCCCCATGCACACCCTAAATCTGTTCTGGGGATTTGCCCAACCATCCAAAATAGATTTGAGGATGGTGCAGGGTTCACAGGGCGGGAGGAAGAAAGGGACATCCTGTTGCATTAGCAATAATATTTGGTCTAGTCACTAGTGCAGCTATTCAGTCGAATACCACACTTTGAACACACCCTTTACCAAAAAAAATACAATTTCCCCTCCAATGCTTTTCAATTCATTCCCCCCCAAATAAGCACTTTGTTATGTGTGCACTTTCTGGAGACTTGAATCTGCCTTGCAAAATCTGGAGAAGCACATAACCCAATCAATAGCTGCATTCTTATCCACAAGCAAGTCTGGGAACACTGGATGCTTCAAAAAGACCAAATGATAACCTTCCTCCATCCTTCCTCTTAAACTTGGAAGTAATCCATAGCCATCATGACTAGAAGTCATTTATACCCTCCCATGCTTCCATATACCAGTTGGTGGAGACCGCAGGAGGGGAGAATGCTCTTGTGCTCGGATCCTGCTTGCTGGTTCCCCATCGGGGCATCTGGTTCACCACTGTGAGAACAGGATGCTGGACTAGATGGGCCATTGGCCTGATCCAGCAGTTCTCATCTCATGTCCGTTTGTCTAACACCCCTTTGGAGCCCTCTGAGCTGGTGGGCATCATGGCATCTTGTGCTGGTAAATACCATAGCTTAATTTTGTTTTGTGTGAAGAATGCATGTTTTCTACCTGTTACAAAAAGTGCAGCGGACATACAACACAGTATATCAGGAGGTCTGATAAAAACAAACAAATGAAAGTACAATGTAGGAAAAGACTTGTCGGTTCAGACCAAACTGAGCCCAACGGAGCAGGGCAGGTGGCCCCATTCTCTGCCCATCTGCAGCGGCGGCCCACCAGAGAGCAGGTTAGCAGTGCCCTCTTCTGGCCAGCTGCCAAGGGATTAAGGCAACTGGGTCTGACTCATCCTCCGTGTCCCCTGCTTGAGATCTCTCACCGGGGCCTTACATGCTGACACAATTGCAGACTGACAAGTCCCGATGTAAACCTTTTAAAGCTTATTGCAAAGCGAAGAGTGGAAAGGATGTTTTTGAGCATCTGCTCACTTTGGAGCTGACCTCCCGTTCACCCTCTCCACTCGCTTGGCCCTCATCCACGAACCAAGCAATTGGCGTTTTAATTTCAGGGGGGGGGGGAGAGGAGAATTCACAGACACAATGAAAAAGAAGCCAGAGATATTACTGGGAATGTCACATGAGCTGCTACATTCCAAAAGAAGAGGGGGAGGGGGAGGGGGGAGAAAGAGGGGGAAATCATTCATTCAATAATTGGCAGCAGCCAGCATCCTTTTAAGTAATTGGAGAGTTGCTCAAATGTTGAGCATTCTGAAAATGTGGTCCCAGGGCTGGAAAATGCCAGCTAAGGAACATCACTGGAGATGTTTAGAAGGAGATACGCAAGGTTATCATTTATTTATTTACATGTAAGCTATACATTTCACGCATATAAACCATACATTTAATTCAGTGTACAGCTTTCGTATTTTCTTCCTCTCTGTGATGAGACAGGCTGTAGACTGCACCATAGGAACCTAAGAAGAGGTTGCTGGATCAGGCCAGTGACCCATCTAGTCCAGCATCCTGTTCTCCCTGTGGCCAGCCAGGTGCCTCAATGGGGAACCTGCAAGCAGGATCCAAGCACAAGAGCCCTCTCCCCTCCTGCGTCTGCTAGAGGCAGGTATTCAGTGTGGGAATGTTCAGGGATTCAGGAGAGGATATATTGTTGGATTATAGCCTTTCCAACTTGTGTTAACAAGTTCACAATTTAACAGAGTAACATTCCCCTTTTTAAACTCACAGCGGATGCTTTTGCTCAGGCTCGCTAAAACCTCTATAACAACTGTTCTGGTATTTCCCCCTTATTCCCCCATAAAAGATAAGACACAACACAGTCTTCTATAAAAGTATAAAAAGAGTTTACTCACATTCTGTTCACAATTGGATCCCAGAAGGCAGACTTAGCTTAGAAAAGTAACACACACCTGGAAACTATCTCATCAGGAGACAGTCCCTTTGTCCTCTCTTGGATGGAGGCCAAGAGAGCATCTTTGGCTAAGCAGATGTTGCTTCTTCGATGCATGTAGTCAAAGAGAGAGAGGGACAGATGGCTGCCCTGCCCTGTGCTTTTCTCATTACCTGCACAGGTGAGGCCACACCCACCTCTAGTCACATGCAGAGGAAGTCTGCCCCAGTCCAGAAGGAAATAGGAAGTTTACCTGCTGGCTGGACAAACATTCCTCCCCATGTGTAAACACTCTAGGAATGTTGTACTTGACAGCTCTTGTGTTTCACATTCAGAAGTATTGCTGCCTCCGACTGTGGATGCAGGGCAGAGCCATCATTGCTAGGAGCCAGCCATGGACACCCTGATTCTTCCTGAATTTGTCTAATTCTCCTTTAAAGCCAGATAAGTTGGTGGCTATCACTGCCTCTGGTAGGAACGAGTTCCATAGTGTAATTATGGGCTGCTTTGTAGGTGAGTGGAAAACATCTGGCTGTTCCTTTTCAGCCACAGCTTAATGCAACACAGCAGGATTAGGCACCAGATTCAAGCCACAGCTGCAAAGGAATGTTTCGTCGGCACTGTTCAGAGCTGTGGTTTGGCCTCTCCCATGCCCAGTATCCTATGTCATCGGGTGATCATAGACTCATAGAATTGTAGTTGGAAGGGACCTTGAGGGTCATCTAGTCCAACCCCCTGCAATGCAGGAATCTCAACTAAAGCATCCATGACAGATGGTCATCCGACCTCTGCTTATAAACCTCCAAGGAAGTAGAGCCCACAGCCTCCCGAGGAAGACCGTTCCACTGTCAAACAGCTCTTACTGTCAGAAAGTTCTTCCTGATGTTTAGTTGGAATCTCTTGTAATTTTAAATCATTGGCTCGAGTCCTATGCTCCAGAGCAGGAGAAAACAAGCTTATTTCCTCTTCTATGTGACTTCCCTTGAGATATTTGAAGATGACTATCCTATCTCAGTCTCCTCTTTTTTCCAGGCTAAGCGTACCCAGCTCCTTCAACCGTTCCTCATAAGGTTTGATGGACAATCCTTTGGATCTTTTCCAACTCCACAGTTCTATGCAACAGCCTTGGAGGCCAAACAGGGAGAACAGGGAGAGCTGAATAGACCTGCTGCAAGCAGGAGGTTCACCACCCCAGCTCTATACCTATTGTAGATTGTTTTCCGAATGAAGCGAATGCTTCAGTTTGCATCATTCAACCCCTGGGTCCCCTTGCAACCTTCCACTGATCTTTTTCATCTATGGTGATGCCTCTCTGTCTCTTACAGTGATTCAGTTATTTCTCTTCAGTTCTTCAAGTGCCTCTTCAACGCATCTTCAGCTAGCACCCCTGTTTTCCAGATTGGCTTCTATATAATTGCATTTATGCAATGGGTGGAATTCAATGTCATGCTGATACAATTGTTCTGTCAATGCAAGCAATTCCGCTTTCCTCCCCCTGCCCCCAGTACACTTTTCAAGGGGTTCTCCTTATACTCCACACTGGATTTGGGGGATGTGTGGGGACGTGCAGCAGGGAGACGAGAGGAAGTTCCACTGTGCTAGCAGGAGACTCCTTTCACTGGCTTCCACTACTGTGCCAGGTTAGTTGAATCTGCCCCAATACGTTTACATTCTCTTCTAACCTCTAAGCCTATTAGAAGGAGAAAGAAATCCTGGTTATGTTTCAATTTCTCCTTAATTGCCAGCTCCTAAGGCTGAACTTTTGACTTTTGACCCTCCTGTGTAGAACTTCCCCCAGTGAATTTTTGACCTCCTGTGCAGGAGAAATTTTACAGCGAAAAATCAGACATTTAACAACTCAGGTTTTCCAACCCAAACTCAAGCACTAGATGCCAGAAAGTCCTGTTCCTTCACACACACACACTCATTCGTAGGGCCTGATGCTAAAAACTAAACCCATGATGTACTGAAGATTTAAACGGCCTCGGTCCAGTATATCTGAAGGAGCATCTCCACCCCCACCGTTCTGCCCGGACACTGAGGTCCAGCACCGAGGGCCTTCTGGTGGTTCCCTTGCTGTGAGAAGTCAAGTTACAGGGAACCAGGCAGAGGACCTTCTCGGTAGTGGCGCCCTCCCTGTGGAATGCCCTCCCACCAGATGTCAAAGAGAACAACTACCAGACTTTTAGAAGACATGTGAAGGCAGCCCTGTTTAGGGAAGTTTTTAATGTTTGATGTATTACAGGATTTTAATATTTTTTTGGAAGCCGCCCAGAGTGGCTGGCGAAGCCCAGCCAGATGGGCAGGGTATAAATAATAAATTATTATTATTATTATTATTATTATTATTATTATTATTATTATTATTATTAATTTGCTCAGGACCCTCTTCCTGCGTGGGAGGTAGCAGGTGTGTTTGTGTCTGCAGTTCAGCCCCTGTGACGCTGTATGACATCACTGGATTGGGCAGGAGGCCTGTTGCGAAAAGGGTGAGTCCAGAGTTAGGCAGGATTAAGAAAAGGATTGGAAATAATCTTGCCACTAGCACCATGCTTTTAACACAGATCTATAGCATGACCACACTTGGAATAGAGTGCATGACTTTGAATGGTCTATTAGGTGCTGTGCAGCGCACAGCTGTGAGGTGACCCCAGTCTTACAGTCTTTATGAGATGAATGTGACTTAGATAATAATGAGGCGGGAGAAAAGACATTTAATAGCAGAGCTCTCCTGATCCACAGCTATCTCTGCCCCTGCCATGAGAAGGCGGCCGTTCAAATGAAATGATGGAAGCAGCCTCAGGGCTTCCCGCACCAGTTTTGTGCTGAGTGAGGTCAGGACCCTGGACAGAGCCCAGGTTGCTGGCTCAGAATTCAGAAGCAAGAGTTTCAGGACCAGGGACAGCAGTTCTGGTGCTTAAAATGGAAAGGCTGCTTCCTTGCTTGTCGCAATGGCCTTGAAAATCCAGACTGAAGCCCTGCCTCCTGATGCTGCAGCCGGCTTGTTAAAGGGCCAGTGGCATAGAATCATGGAATCAGAGTTGGAAGGGACCACGAGGGTCATCTAGTCCAACCCCCTGAAATGCAGGAATCTTTCGCTCAATGTGAGGCTCTAACCCACTACCCTGAGATTAGGATGAGTGCTGCCATTGAGTTCTTCTTGGTGGTGGGTTCAGGAATTAGCAGAACCACAAAGTTCCTAGTCAAAGGTGTACCCTCTGGATTGTGGGGTAGGATAAGTTAAAGGCAGAATCTGGTGCTAGTGAATATATGTGAAATGGACAGAGAGTTAATCCATCTCCACCTTAGACTCTGTATGGTTACCAGATTTTTTTTCAATGAATCTGGGGACACTTTTTTTTTTTTTTTTTTGGTAAGCTGAGTAGCAAGGGGGAGTCAGTAGTGGGGATGGTGAGGCAAAAGACCCTGGGCCCAAGCACACATGCATATTGTATAAAGGTGCAAAGCCCTTCTTTCGCACCCTGTGAAGCATAAATGCGCAGAGTTTTTTTAAAAAAAAACCTGGCCAATGTCACGCTGCACGCCCATGACTCCCGAGCCTCCCCCGATCTCCTGCCCCCTTCCCCCTTTGTTTTGACAGATCGTGGGAGGCACAGGAGTCGTGGGCGGGTGGCTGTTGTCCAGTAGGGGTTTAAGGGGTGTGGTTTCTCTGCCAGACAAGGTGCAAAGCCCTTTTAAGCCATATTTTAATTAACTGTTTGTTTGTTTGTTTGTTTGTTTGTTGTTTGTTGATTTTTTTCTATTACGTTTTATTGTAATTAATATTTGGTGTTAGCCATCCTGAGCCTGGCCCTGGCCCTGGCCAGGGAGGGCAGGGTATAAATAAATTATTATTATTATCATCATCATCATCATTATATCACACTCTGTGAAACATAAATGCACAAGACACATCATCTGGGGACTTCCGGTGAGGCAAAATGGCGGGCGCCATGGCAGCGAGCAGCTCCTGAAGCCAGCCAGAGCCAACTGCACTACTAGGCTGTCTCCAGCCAGCTGAGACTACCGCTGCCACATTTCCCAGGGACAGTGTGATGGCCTGGGATTCAGACTAGGAGGCTGAACCTGAGGAATCCCAGCCTGCACAGGATTCCCCGCCTCCAGAACCAGCTGAGCCGGGGCTGGGGCTTGAGCCTGAAGGGTCCTCACCTGTGCTGGATCCTCAGGTGCAGGCACCAGCTGAGTCTGCTCTGGCTCCTGAGGTGATGGAGGACCCATTGCCTGCAGGTGCTCCACTCTCAGCCCCATCAGGGGAAGCTGAGTTTGCCTCTGGGTCTGGTAACCCTCCAGCCTCTCCTGAGCTGCAGAGGCTCAGGGCAGAGAGGCGGAGGGAACTGAGTTCCCGCAGGAGGAGAGGCGAGTCACCAAAGGATCGGGGCCGCCCTATACCTCAGGGCAGATAAAAGCCAGCCAGCCCAGTCCCAGGTTGCGAGCAACATTGTTGGTAGCCTGTTCCTTCCTGCACCCTGTCCTGCTTTCCTGCCGGAGCTCCTGACCTCACCCGACTCCCTGCCTTGGACCCAGCTACAGCTTTGATGGACTGCCTCCCTACTGCACCCTCGACCTTGGACTGGACCCAGACCTTGCCTCTTGGTTAGCCCTCGGGACCAGCACAGACAGATTTGCAAATCTGGGGACATTCTGAGGACAGAATTTGTCTGGGGACAGATTTGCAAATCTGGGGACTGTCCCCAGGAACTAGGTCTGTCTGGTAACCCTACCTTGGAGCAACTACTACTCAGGGAGTCTGGGTCCAAGGACTCTAAATGTTGGGCTAGACAGCTAATTCTGCCCCATTTCTGACTCACTAGCACTCAGTGAGAGGTCATTTGCATCCATTTTGGGTCCTGTTCCATCACAATTGGACAATGCGGTTCAATACATCCACCTGTAGAATACACATTTTGTGAGTATCATTTACATAAAGTAGGTATCTTTGTGCATGGAAAATGCATTGTCGGATCTGCCAAAGTGCATCATCCGACCGGGAGTTGCTTTCTGATCTACGAGCAAGATTACAAGTATCAGATTAGGTCATCCCACCGTGAAAATCAAGTTAAATTATTTCCTTTCCCAATGCTATCTTGGCCCATGGCAAAAGTAGGGGCAGGTAAGAGCAGCTGGGGTTATGCAGGTGAGGGTTTGCTTATAGGTCTCTCCTAGCCCAGCCCAATGGTCTTCCTGCTGCGGCCTCAACCAACTCTCTGGGGCTGATGGGAGTTGCAGTGCAAAACATCTAGAGAGCACCATGTTGGTGAACGCTGTTCTGCTGCATCGCGCATCTACAAACAAAGTTATGTCTTGTGGTGGGGTTGCTTTTATTTATTTCTTTTTTCTCCTTCCTGCCATTGTGGGCAGAGAACCCTTCTGAAAAACATAGCTAATCTTTTTGAAATTGCTTTCCCCTTTCCTACGGTTCTCATCTCTGCTTCACTTTAAGTGAGATTTGGTGGGAATACAGGACTTATTCCCCCATCACCAGACAGCTGCAACATATAGCGCCGAGCGCTCTGGAGGAGCCGGGCCCTGAAGCTGCGCTGCGCAACGCACAATGCACATGACATCACACGTGCAACATGCACCAGGTGCCCTCAACATTGAAGGGGCCTGGCCCCCATCAAACAAATATGCAGGGGGGCAAAGGCGCCTTGGCCCCCTGAAGTTGTTGCACCTGTGTAGAGGTGTGCTGAGCTCCCATCCCTGAATATTAGAACTTATCCACACCTCGGTTCACCCTACCATTTCCCCCGCCCCCCAGAAACCTACCCTTTTCTTACTCGGAACAAACAGCAACTGGGTTTTCTGCAGATTGCCATTGGTTCCAATTTAGCAATGAGAGTGGGTTTTCCAGGGAGGAGTAGCATGGCAAAGGCAAGCAACTCAGACCCCTGCCTAGAAAGTGTGGGAGAAGAGGAAACCCACTCAGACCCATGCTTTCTAGGTATGGGAGAAGCAGAAATGCCAGAGTGGTGCATGCTCTGGTTATCTCCCTCTTGGACTACTGCAATGCGCTCTACGTGGGGCTACCTTTGAAGGAGCATTTTAAAAAGCAGAGACATCACCTTGCCAAAAAAGGTCCGTATAGTTAACGCTCTGGTTTTCCCAGTAGTGATGAATGGAAGTGAGAGCTGGACCATAAAGAAGGCTGATCGCTGAAGAATTGATGCTTTTGAATTATGGTGCTGGAGGAGACTCTTGAGAGTCCCATGGACTGTAAGAAGATCCAACCTCTCCATTCTGAAGGAAATCAGCCCTGAGTGCTCACTGGAAGGACAGATCCTGAAGCTGAGGCTCCAAGACTTTGGTCACCTCGTGAGAAGAGAAGACTCCCTGGGAAAGATGGAGGGCACAAGGAGAAGGGGACGACAGAGGACAAGATGGTGAGAAATTGTTGTCGAAGCTATGAACGTGAGTTTGACCAAACTGCGGGAGGCAGTGGAAGACAGGAGTGCCTGGCGTGCTCTGGTCCATGGGGTCACGAAGAGTCAGACACGACTAAACCACTAAACAACAACAACCTTTGAAGGTAACTCAGAAACTACAACTAATCCAGAATGCGGCAGCCAGACTGGTGACTGGGAGTGGCCGCCAAGACCATATAAAACCAGTCCTGAGAGAACTGCATTGGCTCCCAGGACGTTTCCAAGCACAGTTCAAAGTGTTGGTGCTGACCTTGAAAGCTCTAAACCAGGGGTCAGCAAACTTTTTCAGGAGGGGTCAGGTCCACTGTTCCTCAGACCTTATGGGGGGCTGGACGCACCCTCTTCCGAAAGCACCACTGCCGCCTCATCTTTGTCAGTGTTGTCATCATCCTCTGCCTCGGCCAGGGGTTCACAGGGCACAGAGCCCATGCCGCTGGCCTGGATGACGTAGGAAGCCTCCCCGCCACTGCTGCTTCCTCCCACTCGGCTCTTGGCCATATCCGGCCGCCTCAGCGGGAAAGAAGGTGTGTCGCCCAGAGGTGTCCGCGGCTTCAGATTGGCTGCAGGAGCTTCCACGCCACACCGGTTTAGCATGGGGACTGACTGAGCCGGCGGCAGGGTCTACAAGGTTCGTGGGCCAGATTAATAAGCCATGTGGGCTGCATCCACCCCCTGGGCCTTAGTTTGCTGACCCCTGCCCTAAACGGTCTCAGCCCAGAAGGAGGAGGAGGAGGAGGAGGAGGAGGAGGAGTTTGGATTTGATATCCCACTTTATCACTGCCCGAAGGAGCCTCAAAGTGGCTAACATTCTCCTTTCCCTTCCTCCCCCACAACAAACACTCTGTGAGGCGAGTGGGGCTGAGAGACTTCAGAGAAGTGTGACTGGCCCAAGGTCACCCAGCAGCTGCATGTGGAGGAGTGGAGACGCGAACCTGGTTCACCAGGTTATGAGTCTACTGCTCTTAACCACTACACCACACTGGACCCAAAGGAGCGTCTCCACCCCCATCGTTCATCCCGGACACTCAGGTCCAGCTCTGAGGGCCTTCTGGTGGTTCCCTCTCTGTGAGAAGTGAGATTACAGGGAAGCAGGCAGAGGGCCTTCTCAGTAGTGGTGCCCACCCTGTGGAACGCTCTCCTGTCAGATGTCAATGAAATAAACAACTATCTGACTTTTAGAAGACATCTGAAGGCAGCCCTGTTTAGGGATGTTTTTAATGTTTGAAGTTTGATTCTGTTTTTAGTGTTCTGTTGGGAGCCGCCCAGAGCGGCTGGGGAAACCCAACCAGATGGGTGGGATATAAATAATAAAATGATGATGATGATGATGATGAACAAGCCCATGCTGGCCTTTCCTTGACCTTCTTGGAGAAACTGTAGGCTTCTAGACTCTGGTTGCATTTGCTCTCTCTTTCTAAGTTGATTTCACCAGAGCACATGCTAAAACCAACAGTCCAACCTTCAGAATTAAAGAAATCTTTAAAAAAACAACAACCAGCTGAATAAATATTCCATCTTAACAAGCTCCAGCTATTTGATGTTGCTCGGCTGATGCAGCGGCTTCCCCTCAAATTGAGCCATGTCTAGCTGCTCCCAACCCTGCAGTCTCTCTTCCCTTTTCCTAAATTGGTTCCAAGTGCCTGCTTAAATTCCCAATATAAAGCAGAGTCATACGCGGCTGAGAGTTAGAGACGTACTGAGAAATGAAAGCCACGCAACGCTCTCCTCATAAACCTCTCTGTGTTCTGCTCCCCCTGCACTGCTGACTTCCGTAGAGGCTGAGCACGGACCCTTTTGTGAATGTTACCAATTAATTTCGGGCTCTACAGCATTTTCTGAAGGAGGCCTTTTAAAAAAGATCTGCTCAGAAATTCATTAACTTCACAATATCAGTGGACAGGCTCCAGGAGGCTTGTTGCACCACGAGAGTATTGCAAATAAATAGAGAGTAGCCCTCGATAATTGGAAAAGAAACACCCACACAAATCGGAAGACTCTGTGGCTTCAGAAAGGTGGAAACACCAAGGAGAGATCGCTAGGAGGACCAAGCGCAGACTGCCAGCTGGTGCAATGATTCCGCTGAAGCCAGATGGTTCTTTTCATGGAGGTGAACATAAAAAGAGCTGGCTGGATAAGGCCAAGGGCCATCTAGGGAAGTAATAGTGCCACTGTATTCTGCTCTGGTCAGACCTCACC
>JAXCMG010000059.1:2444188-2457568 GCA_034642415.1 Podarcis siculus
CCGATGGCCCTTGTGGTCTCTTCCAACTCTATGATTCTATGATTCTAGTTCAGCATCCTGCTCTCCCCATGGCCAGCCAAGATCCCTGCAGAAAGACATGAGTGCAACAGCATTCGGACACCCTGTGATTCCCAGCAGAGGCATAATTCAGAGGTGGAAGAAGAACAGCATTTTGACAGCTTGTAACATGCCCCCATTCTGATCCATTCTATCCATTCTGAAGGAAATCAGCCCTGAGTGCTCACTGGAAGGACAGATCCTGAAGCTGAGACTCCAAGACTTTGGCCACCTCCTGAGAAGAGAAGACTCCCTGGAAAAGGGCCTGATGTTGGGAAAGATGGAGGGCACAAGGAGAAGGGGATGACAGAGGACGAGATGGTGGGACAGTGTTCTCGAAGCAACCAGCATGAGTTTGACCAAGCTGCGGGAGGCAGTGGAAGTGTTATGTACTGAGTTGAATAGGATCCAAACTGCAGCAGTCTGATTGGTCCTAGAACAATAGGATCCAAAAGGCAGCAGTCTGATTGGTCCTAGAACAATAGGCTTCAGAATGCAGCAGTCTGATTGGTCCTAGAACAATGCAGCAGTATGATTGGTTGGCAGGAACTACCCAATCATGCTCCAGATAGAAGTGAATCCACAACCTGATTGGCTTACAGTAGAATTCCGGAATTAGCCAATCATGTGCAGCCCATTGTGTAAATAATGTATATAAAGCAGATACTGAGGGGACATTCATTCATTCCTCCTCAACACTATGAGCTGAATAAAGAGCATGAAATCACTTTGCGACTCTGAGTATATTTCAGGAAGCATGCCTCTGGATAACAGTTGTTGTTTTTAAATTTTATTTATGCTTTCCAGGTTCATAGATTTCACTAATTTTACAATCTTTTTGACATTTCAGAACTTGACTTCCTTCCCCCTCTTTCTGCGGTTCCTTAAATTTATTTTTAATATCTTCTGCATATCCAGATTAACTCAATTTGCTCATTTATTCATCTGCTTTAAATATATACTCTTACCAAACTGCAGGTTATTACAATATTCCTGCCAATGTTCTTATCTGTTTGCAATTTATCTGTAAATATTCAATAAGCCGTTTCCATTCTTTTATAAAAAGTTTGTTACCGGATAACAGTTGTTGGTAGTCAGAAGTGAGGAGAACACCGTCACACTCGGGGACAAAGGGAGACTTGCAGCTGTTAGACCGAAGTCAGAAACTCTTTTTCACTCTATTGCACTGTTGCACTGTGATGTTCAGATAAAGACAGATGGTACATTTTAAAAAGACTCACAATTCATATTACGAATGGACACAAGCATGTGTCTAATGGTGGAAAGTAAATAGAACCTCCCTGTTCAGTTGCAGTGTATCACTGAATACTAGATACCAGGGATGGCACTCACCTTGATGCCCTGCACGTGAGCTTCCAAAACCGGGAAGCAATTTATTGGACCAGATCCTTCTCATTCCAAGTATCTTCTTCTTCTTCTTCTTCTTCTTCTCCTCCTCCTCCTCCTCCTCCTTCTTCTTTGGCAATCCCTCGTAGCCGAGTAAGATTGTCTTCCATAAACACGGTTTTAACAATGAGTCCATAAGTGATTGTGGAGGCCAATTCTGGATCCACACGTCCTTCCACTGTGGGGACATTGGTTTCCAGGCGAGAGTTGATCAAGGTGTGGATTTGTCAAGCGTGCCTTCCTCTTGTGTCCTGAGTTCGAGTGTCTTCAAAGCCCATGACACCTTTGGTCAAGGCTGTTCTCCAACTGGAGCGCTCGCAGGCCAGTGTTTCCCACTTGTCAGTGTTTATACTATTTTTTTTTTATTTGCCTTGAGAGAGTCTTTGAACCTCTTTTGTCGACCACCAGCATTACACTTTCCATTTTTAAGTTCGGAATAGAGTAGTTGCTTTGGAAGACAATCATTAGGCATCCAAAAAACATGACCAGTCCAATGAAGTTGATGTTGAAGAATCATTGCTTTATCTGGGCAGCCAATTTTCAGAAGGACAGTCCACAGGGCATTACAATTTACAGTGTTGAAAGCCCTCAGTATTTCTCTTCATCTTGTGCAGGGAGGATGATAGCTTAATCTATATAGGGGTTCATACGTCACCTTAATTCAAAAAAGAATATGCAACATTTTAGCGTGGTTGCAAAACCACTCATAAAATCTTGGAATTGGAGAGTTGGAAGGTACCCAAGGGTCATCTAGTCCAGCCCCCTGCAATGCACTCTTGAGAGTCTGTTGGGGTGGATGTTAGTGACTTCACAGTTGCTAGCCAATAGGTACAGCTCAGCTGTTCAAATTGAACCATAAGTAAAAACCTGCAGAATACTGTGTTTGTGTGTGCGTGTGTGCGTGCGTGTGTGTGTGTTGTGTGTGTGTGTGTTTTCCCCCATTCAGGAAGGAAGAGGTTGATCTCAATCAGCTCCAAGAAATCAGCTCCAACCTCCAAGAAAGAGGTTGAGCTCAACCCTTTTAAAAATGTAACATCTGTATTCAGAGTTGGTGAGGCTCCTTGCCAAAAAAATAAAATAAAAATAAAATGTCCTTGCTTCCAGCAGGAGGTCTTCCCAACAAGTGGTCTATCGCTGAAAATAAATTTGCAGAAATGTTTAAAATGATTGTTATCCTTTGCTCAGAGGGCTCGCTGTGCACACAGAAAACCAATGATCCGTTTGCTCAGTGAAAAGCTGTCTCTTTCCAGCTGTAAATGAATGCCCTGTGCAATCCATCAGTCATTCTCTCAGCCTCTCCTGTCCACTGATTCCTTCATTCCCCACTGCAACAAGTCTGCAGTTCAACTCAGCACCTTGGGGAGAGTCCTTTTGTGCATGACTTGTCACCGCCAGGATGGAAATCTAACAAGCAATCTTGTGCTGCAACAGGGAGCTGCCAACCCTGCTACTGAGTGGGGCCTTTTATAGATGCTGCAAACACTCTGGCCTCGTGTCAGGAAGCCAATGTGTCAAAGCGGCCGAAATTTCCAGGCAGGACCTGCGAATATGCCTTCTGGGAAGCAGAACAGAGAAACACAGGAAAGAAAGAGCCAGGAGCATAGTGCCATTATACAAATCTATGGTGCAAGCACACCATATGGTGTATGGTTCTGGTTGCCTCACCTAAAGAAAGCTACTGTAGAGATGGAAAAGGTTTGGGGAAAGGTTTGGGAAAGGGCAAAGGTTTGGGAAAGGGCAATGAAGAGGATGGAGCAAGCCCTGTGTGGGGGAATGTTCAGGGAGGCAGGAGAGGATATATTGTTTAATAATATCCTCCCTATGCTAGCAGGTTCTAGAACTTAGCAGAGTTTCAACATTCCCCTTTTAAACGCACAGCGGGTAGCTGGTTGCAGGCTTGTTTAAGCTTCTCAATATACCGTATTTTTTGCCCCATAGGACGCACTTTTTCCCCTCCAAAAATGAAGGGGAAATGTGTGTGCGTCATATGGGGCGAATGCAGGCTTTCGCTGAAGCCTGGAGAGCGAGAGGGGTCAGTGCCAACCGACCCCTCTCGCTCTCCGGGCTTTGGGCAGCTCTCCGCGCCGGGGGGGGGAATAAAATTTTTTATTTATTTCCCCCCCCAAAAAAAAAAACTAGGTGCGCCCTATGGGGCGAAAAATATGGTAGATTCCTGGTAATATCCCTTTATTTCCCTCTTTATTTTTTATTTCCCTCTTTATTTCCCTCTTAAAAGAATAAACACACCACAATCCAATTTAAGATATATAAAAGTAGTTTACTCACATCATCGGTTCACAGTTGGATCCCTGAAAGCAGACTTAGTTACAAATATATATATGTGTGAGTATATCCCATATGGAGACAGTCCCTTTGTCCCAACAGAGCATCTCTAGCTAAAAAGCTGCTCCAACGAAGAGAGGAAGTCAAAGAGAGAGGTGGCTGCATGCCTTGTGTTTTTGTTACCTGCACAGGTAAGGCCACGCCCACCTCTAGTCACATGCAAGAGGAAGTATGTCCTAGCCCAGGGGGAAACGGGAAGTTTTCGACCGGCTGGTCCAAACATCCCCTTGCATGTCCACTCTGGGAAAACAAGGAATGTGTTACTTGAATGCTACTTATGTATCACACCCCACACTCTGAAGAAAAGTTGCAGTGTTTGGGACTTTAGAGGAAAAGCAAGTAAAAGGCAGCATAATAGAAGTTTATAAAATTATGCCTGGCACAGAGAAAGTGGAAAGTTTCCTCCCTCTCTCATAACACTAAAACTCATGGATGTCCAAAGAAGGTGTTGGAAGATTCAGGACAGAGCAAAGAGAAATAAAAAATTTAAAAAGGAAATATTTCGGCATGCAGCACGTGGTTAGTCTATAGAACTACTTCCAACAGGAGAGAGTGATGGTATCCTGCTTGAAAGCATCAAAACTAATCCAGAATCTGGCAGCTAGACTGGTGACTGGGAGCAGCCTCCAAGACCATATAACACCGGTCTTGAAAGACCTGCATTGGCTCCCAGGATGTTTCTGGGCACAATTCAAAGTGTTGGTGCTGACCTTGAAAGCCCTAAACAGCCTCGGTCCAGTATACCTGAAGGAGCGTCTCCACCCCCATCGTTCTGCCTGGACACTGAGGTCCAGCTCCGAGGGCCTTCTGGCAGTTTCCTCACTGCGAGAAGCCAAGTTACAGGGAACCAGGCAGAGGGCCTTCTTGGTGGTGGCGCCCTCCCTGTGGAATGCCCTCCCACCAGATATCAAAGAGAACAACTACGAGACTTTTAGAAGACATCTGAAGGCAGCCCTGTTTAGGGAAGCTTTTAATGTTTAATAGGTTATTGTATTTTAATATTCTGTTGGAAGCTGCCCGGAGTGGCTGGGGAAACCCAGCCAGATGGGCGGGGTATAAATAACAAATTATTATTATTATTATAAACAAATTACTGGATGGCTACTAGCCATGTTCTTCCTCTACAATTGGAGGCAGCACTGCTTCTGCTGGAAAACACAGGAGGGGAGAGTTGCTCTTGTGCTCAGATCCTGCTTGTGCGTTTCCCAAAGATGCATCTAGAACAGGGCGGTCCAATTTTTCATACCAAGTGGGCCGCAATAGTCTTTTGACGCAGAACTAACTTGTTGCACAGAGGTGAGCAAGTCCAAAATCTGACACCCCCACCCAGTGCGGGGCTTTGGGAAGGAAGTGCAAGGCTTTGGCAGAGTCCTAGCGCCTTCGCAATACAGTGGTACCTCGGGTTACATACGCTTCAGGTTACATACGCTTCAGGTTACAGACTCCGCTAACCCAGAAATAGTGCTTCAGGTTAAGAACTGTGCTTCAGGATGAGAACAGAAATCGTGCTCTGGAGGCGCGGCGGCAGCGGAAGGCCCCATTAGCTAAAGTGGTGCTTCAGGTTAAGAATTGTTTCAGGTTAAGAACGGACCTCCAGAACGAATTAAGTACTTAACCCGAGGTTCCACTGTACCTTCCCAAAGCTGGGAAATTGCTAACTAGGCTTTGGGAAGGAGCTGGGAGGGCTCTAGGACCCCACCAGAGCCCTTGTGCCTCTTTCCCAAAGCCCAGCACCTCAACTGGCTTTGGGAAGGCAGTATGTAGGGGGGGTCAAATGGTGCGTAGGGCTGCTCACAAAGGCCTCAGGCTGCCCACTGAATCACTCTGATCTGTGTGTTGTGCATAGACATCGGGTGGATATTAAGTATACATTGCCTTTTTAAAAATGCTTTCAAAAAATGATGAAATAGGTCGTTCACTTCCTGGCATTGCTGTGTTTTGAGACTCTCATTTCTCTGTCTCTGGACAGGTGAAGTTTGGACTGGAGCAAGGGAGGGATGGAGTAAAGGATGGAGTTCATTCAAGGCTAAAGCATTGGACAAGCTCTCCTGGCTCCTCTTGCTCGCCTGTTAACCCCAATAAGGGCCCAGGGATGTGTAGTAATTATGCCCAGCCTGCAGACACTCTGGATTGCTTTGGCTGGAGTCCATGCAGGCACTTCTCCAGACTGCATTTGTCAAAACAATGACAGCAGCAGAAATCAAAGAAGCGAGAGCATCGTGGAGAAGTGAAGTGGAACATCCCTGGTGATGCTACTGGAGGGGATGGGATCCAAGCCGTGGACTTCATGATGATTTGAAGGTCCAGGATTCCTGTGGGCACACAAATGGCTCCATAATGTGTGGCCCCACATAAGAACCTAAGAAGAGGTTGCTGGATCAGGCCAGTGGCCCATCTAGTCCACAGACTGCGGTTTCCAGCAACTGGTATTTAGAAGCATCGCTGCCTCCAACTGCAGAGTCCTCTCCTCCCTGAATTTGTTTAATCCTGAAAGCAACTGAATTTATTATTTCGGTCACAGACCAGTTCCAGCCCACATACAATATCAAGGAAGTCATAAAACACAATAGGGATACATTTGAATTTGCAATTAGGTATAACAGGGACAATACAGATATAGCAACAGTTAAAAAATATATAAATTAAAACTTAGTCACTAACATATAACCTAAAATTATCATTAAAGGCCTTAATCATTATGATAGCGGTTTTGTGTGTGTGACGGTACTCATGTAAGCCATTTTGTGCTGGCACCCATGGCACTTTTATCAATCTATGAATAAAGGTAAAGGTACCCCTGCCCGTACGGGCCAGTCTTGCCAGACTCTAGGGTTGTGCGCTCATCTCACTCTAGAGGCCGGGAGCCAGCGCTGTCCGCAGACACTTCCGGGTCACGTGGCCAGCGTGACAAGCTGCATCTGGCGAGCCAGCGCAACACACGGAATGCCGTTTACCTTCCCGCTGGTAAGCGGTCCCTATTTATCTACTTGCACCCGGGGGTGCTTTCGAACTGCTAGGTTGGCAGGCGCTGGGACCGAACGATGGGAGCTCACCCCGCCGCGGGGATTCGAACCGCTGACCATGCGATCGGCAAGTCCTAGGTGCTGAGGCTTTTACCCACAGCGCCACCCGCGTCCCCAAATCTATGAATACCAGCACCTTATTTTTTAGTCTCGGGGGGGGGGGGGACACTGCTAATGCTAATTTTTTTAAAATGGTGCTCATCTTCAAACTTCCACCCCACTTTGTCAACACTCCCTTATTCTGCAAGTAAGATAAATTAAAGCACGGGGGTGGGGGCGATATTTACACTGGCTAAGCTTTTTAGAAACTTCAAAGAAAACTGGAAATCTCTGGTCAGGAAAATGTTATTTATTGCTGTGATGGCGATATAATGAAGGAGAGTGCTGATGCTAAGAATTTGCCTCCTCCTTTAAACAATGGGAATCCAAAAGGCAGACAGATATACACAAACATGTTTTAATGCTTAATGGAGCTGCAGCGATACTGTTTCAGGAGTTTGTTTGATTTATTTGGTGCCAGGTTTCCATTTGCTGATGCGTGATCTCTGTTGCTGCAAAACCACCTCCAAAAAGCAACAGAATGGGAAACTAAGCAAAGACTAAGCAGCAGTACATGTGGGAAGGATCTAGGGGTGTTAGGCTTAACATGAGCCCACCGTGTGATGCAACAGCAAAAGAAGCTAAAGCTATTCTAGGCTGCATCAAGGGAAGCCAAGTGTCCAGATCAAGGGAAGTAAAAGTACCGTTATCTTCTGCCTTGGTCAGGCCACACCAGGAATACTGTGTCCCATTATGGGCACCGCAATTTCAGAAGGATGTTGACAAGCTGGAAGGTGTGTGCAGAGGAGGGCGACCAAGAGGATCTGGAAATCAAGCTTTATGAAGGAAGGTTCAGGGTGTTGGGTATGTTGAGTCTGAAAAAGAGGAGGCTGAGAAGGAGGTATGATGGTTATCTTCAAATATCTGAAGGGCTTCCCCATGGAAGATGAGGCAAGTCTATTTTCTCCTGCATGAACCAATGGATTCATCTTACAAGAAAAGAGATTGAACTACCGTATTTTTCGCTCCATAAGACACACTTTTTTCCTCCTAAAAGGTAAGGGGAAATGTCTGTGCGTCTTGTGCAGAACTGTGAGTTGAACCCCATAAAAACAGGATATTTTTTTCCCTTTGCAAAGTAAGCTGAACAACTGTGAGCTGATCCTCAAAAAAAAAACCAGTGCTTTTCCCCTTTCCTCCTCTAAAAACTAGGTGCATCTTATGGTCAGGTGCATCTTATGGAGCGAAAAATACAGTAAATGTTAGGAAGCACTTTCTGAGAGTAAGAACTGTTTGACAGGAGAACAGATGACCTTGGAAGGTGGTGAACTCTCCTCCACTGGAGGATTTTAAACAGATGTTGGGTGGCCATCTGTCAGGGTTCTTTAGCTGAGAGTCCTGCATCACAGGGGGCTGGACTAGATGACCCTTGGGGTGCCTCCCGACTTTACAGTTCTATGCTTCTGTTCCATTATTTCACCTGAAGGGGCTGCATCACACAGAAGACAGTAAAGACCACAACACCATACATTTAAAGCACTCTTATACCATTCCAGCAGTCATGGAGAATCCTGGGAACTGTAATTTAATAGTGCTGGGAACTGTAGTTGTGAGTCGAGGACCCACCACCCGCTTGAGGATAAGAAAGACACAAGGATGCAGCATATTAGGTTATGGGCTAAAAAAAGGCCACAACTTTATTGATTACAGCATGTGAGTGGTATTGGCTTAGGCACTGGATAAAACAACAGAGAGTGACTCCACCCCTGTAGGGAGGGGTGAGTCTATCAAGGGTTAACCACCAGTAGGAGGAGCTTGTTGATGCAAATACAACTGGAAGCTCCCCCTGATGTCACCGGGGTCGTGCCTCTGCCCTAGCCACCAGCAAGGGCGTCAGACAGGATTCACGACCGCCGGATTCCTTTAACGGAATACCCAAAAGTGGAGGGGTTGGCGATGGCCACACCCTGTCCTCCAATACACAACTATATTCCAATGCTTAACCACCAGTATCTAAAAGTTGTGACGATTTGCTAAGACCCTGTTGTTGGGGAAAATGGAGGGCACAAGGAGAAGGGGATGACAGAGGACGAGATGGTGGGACAGTGTTCTTGAAGCTACCAGCATGAGTTTGACCAAACTGCGGGAGGCAGTGGAAGACAGGAATGCCTGGCGTGCTCTGGTCCGTGGGGTCACGAAGAGTCAGACATGACTAAACAACAAGGCGAAAAACCAAGTGGCTGGTGCCAATTTGCCAGTTGGATAACAATTCCTACCAGGCCCTTGGACAATCAAGGCGACCAACCACAGGTCCATAGCAAGGTCAAAAACAGAAATGAAGTAAAGGGAGGGAGGGTGGGTGGGTGATCCGACGAAACCCAGCAGCTCAATGAGAAGACAATGCTGCCGCAGCCGCATTTGAGCGACTAAACCCCGCCCCCTCAGCTCCCACACGATTGGTTGGTTGCCAGGGGGCGTGGCGCGGCAGCTGGGACAGCAGAGGCAGGGGCCGGAACGCCCCCTGCTGATGCAGGAAACGGCTCTGCTCACAATTCCTCCCTTCTGGAAGGAGGAGAGGCTTTCTGTGACTCAGCACCCTTAACCAGTTCCAGTCATCAGAATTCTTTGGAAGAGAAGCTATGACAATTAACTTTAAACCTGTGCTGTAGATGTGACCTTGTTCTCCGCTGCCCTCGAGGGCACAACGGGATCTAATAGGTTGATGTGGCAGGAGGGTAGTTTTGGGCTGAACATTAAGAGAAAAGTCTTAAGGGTGAGAACAAGTGGGTGATCAGAGAGGCAGAGAGTTTGGGCTTTCCATTTTTAGCAGAGACTTGACGGACATTTGTTTAAAATGCTAAAGCACTGGGTTTTCAAGCCACCAATTTTCTGGAAGGGGTTCAATGCCTTTAACCACTGCCTTGCAGGCAGAAATCCAACAGCTGAGGCTCCATGCCAAGGAAAGTTGCCCCTGTGGAACAGCTGCCTGGCCTAGACCTCTTCACACCACAGCGGGGGAAAGCTATTCCTCTAGTTTTCAGTAATGGCAATCCCAAATGACTAGGAAGAAACCTGGTTTTCAAATGTTGCATTTATGTATTCTGTTTTTCTTCCTTCCTGTGTTCTTACTCACCTCCCAGGGCTGCACATTATCAAGGTTATGCAGGATTTTAATCTTCCAGGTTCATATTCCATTAGTTCCTCTGGTGTTCCACATAAGCCCAATTACAAATGGGTAAGTTCCTCCTCCCCCCGCCCCCCGTCATAGCCTCATCTTGCAAGGAAAATATTGTTTTACTAATTGGCAGACATTCCCCTTCACCTCCCTCTCCTGCAAGCTTGCAAGGTGCTCTTGCATTAAACATTTGAGGGCATGAAAGGAACCGGGGAGGGGGGTTGAGAAATTCAGAGGGAGACATTCCTCTCACAGCACATCTGTTTAGATCCATCTTTGCCACAGGAAAACCTTTGATGGGCCGAGGAAAGGAAAACAAAATGCAATGGCTGGTTTTCTTCATCGGATAAAAAACGAGAACACAGGCAGGATTCGAAACAATGGCGCTGCTCTCTTCCTGCTTTGCATTCCTCCCTCCCCCTGGCTGCACATCAGAGAGCAAATGGTTTGTGAGTCCTGATGTGCTGAGTGGCGCAAGATGCCAGCTTCATTGGGCAAAGGTGTTCAATTAAGACTAGATGTCAGGGCTGCACGTGTGGCTGGTAGCAAGAGAGATCAAAGTCCTGCAGGAACGAGAGTCGGGCTCAGAGCTGTGGAAAGGCAAGTCCAGCAGCGACCGATATAAATTAGGAGCATGATCTTTCCCCAGAAGCTGCTCATCTGTGGTGGGCTCCCAAACTGCCCGGTTCTTCTCCTTTTACTTTACCACCATCCCACTCTGAAGAAAGGAGACACAGGAAACTGCCTTATACTAAATCAGGCAATTAACCTAACATCAGAAGAGCCTGCTGAATCAGGTCAGTGGCTCATCTAATTTAGCATCCTGTTCTCACAGTGGCCAAGCCAATGCCCATGGGAAGCCCATAGGAAGCTCTGCCAGGATCAGGCCAGAGGCCCATCTGATGCAGCCCCCTGTTCCATACCCTCCAACATTTCTCCCGTGAAAATAGGGACGTCCTTTTCAATAATAATAATAATATCTGCCCATCTGACTAGGTTGTCCATCCACTCTTGGTGGCTTCCAGCATATATAAAAACATAATGAGACATTCAACATTTTTTTTAAAAAAAAAACACCCTTCCCTCTACAGAGCTGCCTTTAACTCTGTGGGTTAAACTACAGAGCCTAGGACTTGCTGATCAGAAGGTCGGCGGTTCGAATCCCCATGACAGGGTGAGCTCCTGTTGCTCGGTCCCTGCTCCTGCCAACCTAGCAGTTCAAAAGCTCATTAAAGTGCAAGTAGATAAATAGGTACCACTCCAGCAGGAAGGTAAACGGCGTTTCTGTGCTCTGGTTTGCCAGAAGTGGCTTAGTCATGCTGGCCATATGACCCGGAAGCTGTACGCCGGCTCCCTTGGCCAGTAAAGTGAGATGAGTGCCGCAACCCCAGAGTCATCCGCGACTGGACCTAATGGTCAGGGGTCCCTTTGCCTTTTACCTATGGGTTATTTGTGGGGCATAGGAATTTGTTCATTCCCCCCCCATATAGTCCGGCCCCCCACAAGGTCTGACGGACAGTGGACCAGCCCCCTGCTGCAAAAGTTTGCTGACCCCTGGTCTGGAGACAGAACAGTGAACCTTCTGCATGGAATGCTGTGATTCTCCTGGGGAACCTTACTCTCCTGCGCAGGAGCCCATCTGAAGCTGGGTACTGAGCCAAGGACCTCGTGCATGCAGTGTCGCTGCTGGACGATTGAGCTACAACCGCTCCCCTAGTAAAGTTCCTCATACACTGAACACACTTGAGAAGGATGGTGAGATCCTGCAAACAGCTGATCTCAAATTCCTGGCATGCTCTGTTCTGACTCCAACTGCATCTACCAAACCGCCGCTCTCCCCCTGGGCAGTGTGTGTTAGGACCAGAGAAATGCTTCTCGTGTGGACAGTGAGATATTCCAGAATCCAGTTGCCTTCCTTTCAGCATAATGATTGCCAGTAATCAGGTAGGATTATATGTCAGTTCAAGGTGCTGACTGAAATTCAGGGGAAGCTATAGCTATTTCAAGCAAGCAGGAAAACACAAGATCATTATTCACTTAAGCAGATCATCATTCACTCACTTTGCATTGCAGCCCTTATTGGATTTTAATAATAGTTCGGGTCAGAATCAATCTTCTCATCCAGGCGGAACGTCACCAGGTATCTCCTAATGACTGAAGTGTTCAAAGGCCAAGAGGAAAAGCAAAAGGATTTAGGAGTGAAGGACTGCGTGTTGTTGAGGAAAAGGAATTTGCAGGGCTTTTTTGTTACCGTTTTCCAGGTGTACTTTCAGTGACGGCATCGGGAAGGGACTGAGCTGTGTTGATATAGAGGGAATCATAGACTCCTAGAAAGGTGGAGAAGGGATCCTGAGGGTCACCCAATGGATGTGGAATTCCAAACCCATTTCCCCCAACAGATGGGTACATTCTAACCCATGGAATCATATAACTATAGAGTTGAAAGGGCCCCCAACTCTAGGGACAAGACAGAAGTACGGTTTTGGGGGGACAGGAGACGGGCGGGCAGGTGTGGAGGACTCCCTGGTCCTGGATGGGGTAACTGTGCCCCTGAAGGACCAGGTGCGCAGCCTGGGAGTCATTCTGGACTCCCAGCTGTCCATGGAGGCCCAGGTCAATTCTGTGTCCAGGGCAGTTGTCTACCAGCTCCATCTTCTACACAGGCTGAGACCTTACCTACCCGCAGACTGTCTCACCAGAGTGGTGCATGCTCTGATTATCTCCCGCTTGGACTACTGCAATGCGCTCTACGTGGGGCTACCTTTGAAGGTGACCCAGAAACTACAACTAATCCAGAATGCGGCAGCTAGACTAGTGACTGGGAGCGGCCGCCGAGACCACATAGCACCGGTCTTGAAAGACTTACATTCGCTCCCAGTTCATTTCCGAGTACAATTCCAAGTGTTGGTGCTGACCTTTAAGCCCTAAACGGCCTCGGCCCAGTATACCTGAAGGAGCGTCTCCACCCCCATCATTCTGCCCAGACTCTGAGGTCCAGTGCCGAGGGCCTTCTGGCGGTTCCCTCATTGTGAGAAGTGAGATTACAGGGAACCAGGCAGAAGGCCTTCTTGGTGGTGGCACCCACCCTGTGGAATGCCCTCCCACCAGATGTCAAAGAGAAAAACCACTACCAGACTTCTAGAAGACATCTGAAGGCAGCCCTGTTTAGGGAAGCTTTTAATGTTTAATAGGTTATTGTATTTTAGTGTTCTGTTGGACGCTGCCCAGAGTGGCTGGGGGAACCCAGCCA
This sequence comes from Podarcis siculus, assembly GCA_034642415.1. NCBI lineage: Eukaryota > Metazoa > Chordata > Lepidosauria > Squamata > Lacertidae > Podarcis > Podarcis siculus. The sequence goes on from JAXCMG010000059.1 coordinate 2,457,483, forward strand.
GATGGGCGGGGTATAAATAATAAATTATTATTATTATTATTATTATTATTATTATTATTATTATTATTATTATTATTATTATTATT
>JAXCMG010000059.1:2465388-2523355 GCA_034642415.1 Podarcis siculus
CTGATTGGTCCTAGAACAATAGGATCCAAAATGCAGCAGCCTGATTGGTCCTAGAACAATAGGATTCAGAATGCAGCAGTCTGATTGGTCCTAGAACAATGCAGCAGTATGATTGGTCCGCAGGAGCCACCCAATCCAGCTCCAGATGGAAGTGAATCCACATTGGCCTATAGGAGAATTCCGGAATTAGCCAATCACGTGGGGCTGATTGTGTAAATAATGTATATAAAGCAGACATTCTGGGGGAACTTCCATTCCTCCTCACCACTATGAGCTGAATAAAGGGCATGAAATCCACTCTCGACTCTGAGTATATTTCAGTGAGCCTTTAGTTGGAAATGGTTAATTAAAATGTCAGTTAAAGCAGAAATGGATGTTTATGATATTTTGAAATGACAAAGCTTATATTAGATAAGTTGCCATGGACCTTTGTTAAGGATTTGCAAAAATTATTACCCAACTATTTCTTATTTGGGATACTTATTTGGGTGTGTATGTGTGTGCGTGAAGGAAATTGGAGGCATTCCTGACCTCCTGACATCTATATTTACCTAAAATGCTGCTTTGGGACTTAATTTCCAAGCATCTGCAAAGATGCCCGGCAGGCATTTCAGCACTCAAGAAATAAGCTACAAAGGCCCAAGATGGAAGAATGTGAGCTGGAGGCTGGCTGTGTGCTGGTGATGCCAAAGCAGAAGAAGCTGCTGAACCGAGAAAGGGAGGAGGGAATTCCGCAGGGAGGCTTTCGAGCGAGTGGGAGAGGACAAGCTCCGTTCTTTGTCCCTAACATGTTGAAAAGGAGACTAATGGGGTGGAACCAGAGGCACCGTTCCAGAGATTGGCACTCTTTGCAACAGAGACAAAGAAACTCCATTAGTTGGGAAATGTCTTCCACTGCCTCCTGCAGTTTGGTCAGACTCATGCTGGTAGCTTCGAGAACACTGTCCCACCATCTCGTCCTCTGTCGTCCCCTTCTCCTTGTGCCCTCCATCTTTCCCAACATCAGGGTCTTTTCCAGGGAGTCTTCTCTTCTCATGAGGTGGCCAAAGTATTGGAGCCTCAGCTTCAGGATCTGTCCTTCCAGTGAGCACTCAGGGCTGATTTCCTTCAGAATGGAGAGGTTTGATCTTCTTGCAGTCCATGGGACTCTCAAGAGTCTCCTCCAGCACCAGAATTCAAAAGCATCCATTCTTCGGCCCTTCATGGATCACTGCCTTGCCGTGGTGAAGGGGCTTGAATAACTCAGAGAAGCTATGAACTATGCCGAGCAGGGCACCCAAGATGGACAGTTCATAGTGGAGAGTTTTGACCAAACGTGATCCACCTGGAGGAGGAACCGGCAAGCCACTCCAGTATCCCTGCCAAGAAAACTCCATGGACAAAGACAATAGGCCTTCTCTTTTAAAACCATCCAAATTGATGGCCGTCGCTGCCCTCTGTGGCAATGAGTTCCATAGATCAACTATGAAGTAGGACTTGCTTTTATCTCTCTGGAATCTTCCAGCATTCGACTTCATTAGATGTCCCTGAGTTCAAGTATTATGAGAGAGAAACTGCCCTTTCTCCAATTTCTCCATGCTATGCACAATTTCATAAATGTCTATTACCATATTGGCCTGAATATAAGCCGCACGTTTATCCCCCAAATTCCGACCATGAAAAGTTAAAGTGTGGCTTAAATTTGTGACCTTACAAAAGTTAGCTTTTATGATATGTCCGCTTCCCTTCCCTGAGGGGCGGTGTTGCAGTGGGGCATCTGCCCCCCCCATCACCCAGATTGGGGACTGAGGGATGCCGCCCACATCATGGGGATTATGGTCACGTCATGCTCCCGGCCGTCCAATCGGGTGGCCAGAGTTGTGGCCATCTGGTCCAGCTTTCTGTTTCCTACAGCAGACAACCAAAAGCTGAAGGAGAAAAGGAGGTGGTTACCAGTGGCTACTAGCTACAAAGTCTAGAGGGAGCCTCTGGACACCAGTCTTTGGGAACTGCTGCTGTGCTGAGGTCCTGCTTTCAGGCGTTGGACTTGCCACTGTGAGAACAAGACATTGGACTAGAAAGGCAGTGTGGCATAGTGGTTAGAGTGCAGGACTAGGACCTGGGAGAAACTAGGGTTCAAATCCCCACTTGGCCCTGAAGCTCGCTGGATCCCCTTGGGGGCCAGTCACTCAGTCCCAGCCTAGCCTACCTCACAGAGATGTTGTGAGGATAACACAGGGAGGAGGAAAATGATGTATGCCAGCCTTCAGCTCCTGGGTGGAAAGGTGGAAGAAGGAAGGAAGGAAGGAAGGAAGGAAGGAAGGAAGGAAGGAAGGTCGGTCTTTGGCCCAATCCAGCAGATTTATTAATTTAATTAAAAATACATTAAAACATCAGTCATTAAAAACTTCTCTAAACAGGGCTGCCTTCAGATGTCTTCTAAATGTCAGGTAGTTGTTTATTTCCTTGACATCTGAAAAAACCTAATCAGTTCCCAAAGGCCTGTCGGGGAAAAAAATTCTTCACCTGCATACCCTTCAAACATTTCTCTTATGAAGACAGGGACATCCTATTTAATTATTTAATTAATAAATAAATAATGATGATGATAATAATAATAGGAAACTGCCCATCTGACTGGATTGCCCCAGCCACTCTGGGCAGCTTCCAGGATATATAAAAACATAATAAAACTATTATTCTTATTCTTATTCTTATTCTTATTCTTATTATTATTATTATTACTATTAGCTAATTCTACATCTAGCACACACTAGCTGAGTTTCCGGTTCAATTCCTGCGGTTTGGGATCACAGTACAGTGGTACCTTGGTTGTCAAACGGCTTGGCTCCCGAACAAATCTGCTCCCGGATGTGGGAATGTTCAGGGATGCAGGAGAGGATATATTGACTGATTATATCCTTATCCAACTTGTGTTAACAAGTTCCCAAAATATCAGCAGAGTAAAACATTCCCCTTTATTTTAACTTTGCAATGGCAGCGTTTGCTCAGGCTCGCTTAAGCCTGTATAATAATCACTCTGGTAATTTCCCCTTATTCCCTCTTAAAATAGAAGACACGACACAGTCCTTTACAAAAGTATAAAAAGAGTTTACTCACATTCTGTTCACAACAAATCCCAGAAGGCAGACTTAAAGCTTAGTGAAGTAATATACATTTGGATTCTATCTTATAGGAAGATAGTCCCTTTCTCCTCTCTTGGCTGGGAGCCAAGAGGGCATCTTTGGCTAAGCAGATGTTGCTTCTTCAATGCATGTAGTCAAAGAGAGAGAGATGGCTGCCCTGCCCTGTGCTTTTCTCATTACCTGCACAGGTGAGGCCACGCCCACCTCTAGTCACACGCAGAGGAAGTCTGTCCCAACCCCAGAAGGAAACAGGAAGTTTACCTGCTGGCTGGACAAACATTCCTCCCCATGTGTAAACATGTTCACTCTAGGAATGTTGTACTTGAATGCTCTTGTGTTTCACATCCCACACAGGACACCATAAACCCGGAAGTGAGTGTTCTGGTTTGTGAACTTTTTTTGGAAGCCGAATGTCCGACGCTGCTTCCGCGGCTTACAGTTGAATGCAAGATGCTCATGCAGCCAACTGTAAGCCTCACCTAGATTTCTGAACCGTTCCGAGAGTCGAATGGACTCCCAGAATGGATTAAGTTTGACAACCAACGTACCACTGTAATCCATCCATATAAATCCGAGGTCGTCACCCAGGGGACGCTCAGTGTGGGGTGGCAACTGTTCCTTGCACCCTTCAGCCACCCACCCGATAATCTCTCAAAGCAAGCAGAAAACAGTCCATACCCTTTGATGTTCTCCTGATGGCTTGCCGTGATTTAATACCTTGTAATAGCTGGAGCGGTTTCCTTAAAATCATTTGCCCATGGTTTCTTCTTATTGTGTGGCCAGGTTGCTAAGTACCAGGTGCAAAATCTGAGAAGCAAAACAAGGAACAAATCTGACTCACTGGCGCACAGCACATTGGGCCACTCTCCCTCAGAAACCCCTTTCCTTTTAATGGGGCTCTGAAGGAGAAATTCTAAAGGAGTCCAAATCCGCCCAAGAACACAGAACAATTCAAAGGGTTCTCTAACCCATCAGGCCCAATTAGGAAACCCTTTTACCTCCCCTAATACAGAAGAGGGAAAAAATCTTAGGATATTTCAGTGGCATATGCTGATAAACGGCATTTGAAATCCACTCTGGCACTCTGAGCTCTGCCAAAGCCTCGATACTCCATTTATTTTTAAGGGCATGCACACAATTTGCGATGAAATTGCATCAACAGAATGCCCCTGAGGTAGGAGGAAAATACAGTAAATTATCAGTTTATTCTGCAATTTGCCTGCAATCTCTCCACAGCAAGATGAAGGTTTGCAAAATGAGCTCTCTGTCTCCCCACCAACCCCACCCCCTTCTCCTGCCTATAGTGCTTTGGTCGCATTACCCAGAGTGATCTTAGTGTTTTCATCTCTGAGTACAAAAAGAGAGAGAGAGGCTTCTCTCTGGCTCAAGATAAGGAACCTTCTGATGACACAGCCAAATGATCTCTCAGCATTCATCTTCTCATATCTGAGATCAATCGGAATGGCGTGATGAAGGGAGTTAAAAGGGAAACAGATCAGACGGAGGGACACAAAGCCTTCTCTTTCTGGAGTTCTTGGTTCTCCTGCTACTTTTGGTACTCCAAACTAAGACCATAAGGAGAGCCTGCTGGACCCTACACACACACACACACAGAGAGAGAGAGAGAGAGAGAGAGAGAGAGAGAGAGAGAGAATTAAATTTTCTGTTTCACAATTTGGAATATTCATTTAAACAACTTTAAAATAACAACGACTTCCCTTCTTCTCTTTCCATGGTTCATTTTGCATAGTATAAAGGTAAAGGTAAAGGGACCCCTGACCATTAGGTCCAGTCGTGACCGACTCTGGGGTTGCGGCGCTCATCTCGCTTTATTAGCCAAGGGAGCCAGCGTACAGCTTCTGGGTCATGTGGCCAGCATGACTAAGCCGCTTCTGGTGAACCAGAGCAGCGCACGGAAACGCCGTTTACCTTCCCGCCGGAGCGGTACCTATTTATCTACTTGCACTTTGACGTGCTTTCGAACTGCTAGGTTGGCAGGAGCAGGGACCGAGCAACGGGAGCTCACCCCGTCGTGGGGATTCGAACCGCTGACCTTCTGATCAGCAAGTCCTAGGCTCTGTGGTTTAGCCCACAGCACCACCCGCGTCCCTTGTTTTGCATTGCATAGCATAAATCCCTGCATATTTTATATAAACTAAAACACTCAGTATTCCATTATTGCACCCATCAAAACTTCTTTACACTGACCTTGGCTCAGGCATTGGGCTTTTATCCTTCCCAGTCCCCAGCTGGGGATCTGGGAGACTTCAGGGTTATCCAGAATGTGTGGGGATTGTGCTGGCTCTGGAGAACATATGTTCAAGCAGAAAGCCCGCCCCCCCCCCCATTTCGCTGCCGTCGCAGGGGAGAGCAATGACAACCTCTTGGTGTATGGCCAATGCCTCCCCTCAAGACCCCTTTAACGGGGAATCCTGGGATCACCGCCGCAAGGGGGTCACCACTTCACACCCTCCCCCCCCACACACATTTAGGAAGATAGACTAAAGGATTCCACCCAAGGCCTGAAACCGCCAAAGTTATGACGTTTTGCTACGGGAAAGGCAAAACCTGCCAATGCAGGAAAATTCCTTTCCGGCCCTTTAATAGCGACCCTGATGTAGCAGCACCTGCGTACCTGTGGAGAAGAGGTTAACCTGCAAATGAAGACTTCACTGAGGGGGGGAGCTCTGGAGCTGACTGCCACTTTGCAGGTAAGATTCACCTGTTGTGTGGGCAGGACGGTCCCTCCCCTTACTTGGCCAATCCCCTGGCAGCGCCTCTCCAGGTGGGATTGGGCGATTGGCTGAGGTAGGTGGAGACCTCCAGGTATCCAGCCTGGGGAGGATGAAGCAAGCCCAAACTACCAGGAGTGACACTGGGATCCAGGGGGCTGCACACCACGCAAAAGGTGCCCCCCATTTGATGTGGGGAGTGGTCATTCTTAACAAAGACAAATCAAGCAAAACCAATGAAGTTTTTACATGTCCCTAGTGTTATGTACTGAGTTGAATAGGATCCAAAATGCAGTAGTCTGATTGGTCCTAGAACAATAGGATCCAGAATGAAGCAGTCTGATTGGTCCTAGAACAATAGGATCCAGAATGCAGCAGTCTGATTGGCCCACAGGAGCCACCCAATCCAGCTCCAGGTGGAATTGAATCCGCAACCTGATTGGCCTGCAGGAGAATCCCGGAATTAGCCAATCACGTGGGGCCCATTGTGTAAATAATGTATATAAAGCAGACATTCTGGGGGAACTTCCATTTCTCCTCACCACTATGAGCTGAATAAAGAGCATGAAATCCACTCTCGACTCTGAGTATATTTCACCTAGATATCGGACCCGTTCTTTTATCCCTTCTATTAACAAAAGATCACCTGGGTCCAAAATCTGCTCATCTCCATGGATCACTTAACCATTGTTTCCTCTGTAGCTGCAACACCCTCCATGTTCATAAGGCCCTTTCTCTGCCCGTCTCCAGCAAATGTCAGGCTTATATCTTTTCGTGGAACCAGAGTAAAATGCCACTGGGAGCTGGTCTTAAAACAAGGTGCATCTAAACTGGCTCTCGTGGTTCATTTTGACATACACATTTCCATTAATTTCCTGTATCGTTTTTCCTGCAGAGATTTCCCCATCGTTTTTATTTTTTTCAAAGGACAAGCTCTGACCCTGTACCATTTCAGGGGACTAGAACCATCTTCTGTACGTGATTTTTATATAAGCTCAGCAGAAAGGAACTTTCTGTTTCATTACTGTATTTATTTCCCAAGACTTATCCAAATAATTATTCTCGGGCATGCCCATCAGTTTCTCATAAAACATATAATTATGCCTTAAGGAAGCCAGTTAGCAGCCGAAAAGCTTTTACAGAGACCATAAAAGGGATACAGAGAGGTGCTTTGCAAAGAGCAAACAAACCGTTAAAATAAGAGAACACAGCGGCTGGGATATTGAGCCCTCCGTGTATTTACCGAGTTAAAATAGTCCCTGCATTATGAACTCTGCTTTACAAAAGATGGAATTTGTTTCAATAAATGCTGCAAGCTCCCTGCTCCGCCCACGCAAGTGATTTCTAGCCGCGGTGAGTTTTGCACTCTGAAAAGCGTAGGTAGGCAATTGTCTACAGTGGCTCTCTGGGGTTTCCAATGGGACTGGCTCCCAGCCCCACCTGAGGATGCTGTTGGGCCATCCTGAATGAAGGCAAACTTTTAGATATCTTGGCGTTCTCTTGAGTGAATCCCTGACCTGGAAGTGGCATATTGGGGCGATGAAATCCAAGGCACAGAAGTTAATTTCAAGGAGGGCAGTCAGTTGTTTGTTCTTGTTGTTGTTGTATAGTTGTTTAGTCGTGTCCGACTCTTCATGACCCCCTGGACCAGAGCACGCCAGGCACTCCTGTCTTCCACTGCCTCCCGCAGTTTGGTCAAACTCATGCTGGTAGCTTCGAGAACACTGTCCCACCATCTCGTCCTCTGTCATCCCCTTCTCCTTGTGCCCTCCATCTTTCCCAACATCAGGGTCTTTTCCAGGGAGTCTTCTCTTCTCACGAGGTGACCAAAGTCTTGGAGCCTCAGCTTCAGGAGCTGTCCTTCCAGTGAGCACTCAGGGCTGATTTCTTTCAGAATGGAGAGGTTTGTTCTTCTTGCAGTCCATGGGACTCTCAAGAGTCTCCTCCAGCACCAGAATTCAAAAGCATCAATTCTTTGGCGATCAGCCTTCTTTATGGTCCAGCTCTCACTTCCATACATCACTACTGGGAAAACCATACCTTGAACTATACGGAACTTTGTTGACAAGGTGATGTCTCTGCTTTTTAAGATGCTGTCTAGGTTTGCCATTGCTTTTCTCCCAAGAAGCAGGCGTCTTTTAATTTCGTGACTGCTGTCACCATCTGCAGTGATCATGGAGCCTAAGAAAGTAAAATCTCTCACTGCCTCCATTTCTTCCCCTTCTGTTTACCAGGAGGTGATGGGCCCAGTGGCCATGATCTTCGTTTTTTTGATGTTGAGCTTCAGACCATATTTTGCGCTCTCCTCTTTCACCCTCATTAAAAGGTTCTTTAATTCCTCCTCACTTTCTGCCATCAAGGTTGTGTCATCTGCATAACTGAGGTTGTTGATATTTCTTCCGGCAATCTTAATTCTGGTTTGGGACTCATCCAGCCCAGCCTTTCTAGGATTGAGCAAAATTGTGTTTTGAAAAATGCCCTGGGGGTGAGCCTGCAAGCCCCCAGAACTCCGAGCATCCTCCAGTATGTGCAGCTCTGGAAAAGGCATTTCCCCATCAGATGATTTATGCACACTAATCTTCTGGCAAAACACAGCAAGAAGCTTGAGACATCGTTGAAACTAGTCTACGATTTATTTACACACTATGTACAGACAAAGGCATAATGGCATCTGTTCTCTCCAGCTCCGAGAGAACAAACAAACAGAAATAAAAGTGAAAGTACATTGTAATAGTACCCACAGCAGAAGAGATAAGGCAGTCTTCCGTTCCCAGATTCGTCCCAGACAGGAATGTGATTTACAACAATCTCATCAGCACCATTGGAGGAGTGAAATACTAACAATTTCTTGGTAGCAAAGTGACCCCCCAAATGTTGTACAGAGGTGAAATTTTGGAGAGTTCTCAATCCTCTTCTTTGGAGATTAATCAATGGACCATCCATGGCCCTTTTACAAAGCAGGTTGGACAACAATCAAGGCAAAACTGTACACAGTTTAATTACCTGGAAAGAATTACATCCTTACCTAATGAGCGCCTTCCATCCATTTTCTTCATGGAACTGGGGGACACACATTGGGGAAAATCAAACATTCAATGTAGTCTTGATTATTATCATTTGCCAGAGCCGAATGAGGTTCTGAAGATGGATAAGCACCAGCTAAGGGATTGGCTCTAAATGAATCCAGAAGGGACCTCCAAGCAACTAAATCATCTAAATGTTCCCCATATTTCCCTGTAGTGAAAACAGAGCATTATAGACCCGGTTACTTATCTAAACTTCTGCCTGTACCATTAGATTGGTTGGCATCCATCTGTCTCAGGAGACCTTTGGGGGTGAAGTCAAACTGTTGCTGTGGCTGTAGAGACCAATATGGGAGAGAGATGTTTGGTTGTAGCCGGGAAATGTGAAAGCGTCCAGTTTCACTGTTACAGGTGCTGTTACAGATTCTCTTTGTTCCTCCCAGAGGTCATTCCTTCTCTGGTCACTGCTGTGGATGCACAACTTAACTGTTTCCAGGCACCACCATCGTCTGCAAGAGATTCCCACACAATGGGGTTAATGTTGCCAGCCTCCATATCATGTTTACAGACATCTACATTAAGATCCACTTTTACAGAGTTGCGATTTCAAGCAATGCCCCCCGTTATTCCATATGCAAATAGCCAATGTATATGTGAGCAACAGCAGGTAGGGGATATTGTAGACAGGACGCCCTGAAAGTTGTTGAGCTTTTTTTAAGGAAACCACTGAAATTCTTAAGCTTATTTTAGGAAAGCCTAGAAGTTGCTGAGCTTTTAAATTTTTATTTTATTTTATTTTTTTACAAAAAATAAGCCACAATTTCTCAATTGACTTGCCTAAACCCAGGACAAAGGCACTGTCTTTGGGAAATTCCACCCGGAAGTCAATTCTGCCTTTGAAATCCCAGTAATGTCTGGGAAAATCTGGACATATGTCAGCCCAGATATGCTGACCCAGGGAGTTGTTTTCAAAAACCCTTGTTTGTTCAAGGAAGTTGTCTTCCCCCAACAGAGCAGGTTCAGTGGCTACTAAGTGACAGCAAAGCGTTAGTGACTCATATTGAGTGGCCATATTTGCGTTGGTGGCAAGGAAGATTAGGAAGAAGGAACTGGGCTAAATAGCTGTGAACTGTAAGGGGGAGTCAGAGGTCTAAATCTGAAATATACTTTGTGTAGCATTGCAGGCTCCCTGCTTATAGTCTTGCTAGAAATTGATGGTTCTGTTTGTTTTAGCGGACTTCTTGATTTATATTTTGCATCTGAAATTGCTTGTGCTTCTATGCTAAGTCATGACCTTCAGCTAGCACAATAAACTTACTGAACCGAACTGAACCTGGTGATATTTTTGGAGGCTGAACCATGAAATCAGCCCCAGCCGGGAAGGTCAATGTTCAGGGGTGATGGGAATTGTAGTCCGACAGGAGAGAAGTGGTTTGATAGCCATCTTCTAATATCTAAAGGGCTATAACATGGAAGGTGGAACAAGCTTGCTTTCTGAAGGACAGGACCCGAACCAATGGATTCGAAAGAAAGGAGATTCTGACTAAAAATTAAGAATAACTTTCTGAGGGTAAGAGCTCACTGCCTTGGAAGGTAGTGGGCTCTCTATCATCAGAGGTTTGTAAACAGAGGTTAGGTGGACATCTCTCAGAGGATCTCCTTGTGGGATGAGATCCATGAGAGGCAGTCAAGTACAATATTCCTTGTAATGCTAGAGAAGATATGTGAGGGAATTTTTGGTCCAGCTAGTCAAAACTTCCTGTTCCTCCTGGCTGGAGCATCCTTCCTTTTGCATGTAATAGAAGGTGGGCGTGACCTTACCTGTCCAGGTAGCAAAAGGACGAGTCATACAGCACACCTCTCTCTCTCTCTCTTTTTGACTTTCTTCTTCATTTGTCCAGCTTTTAGCTAGGACTGCTCTGCTAGCTCTCAGCTAGCAGAAGCACTGAGATTATTCCCCCATATGAGGTAGACCCACATGTACATATTTGTGACTAAGTCTGCCTTCAGGGATCCAACTGTGAACTGATGTGAGTAAACTTCTTTTATTCACTCTGAATAAGATGGTGGGGTCTTTATTCTTTTAAGAGGGATTCAAAGGAACTTACCAGGAACGTATAATTCAATCCGAGACAGATTTAATTGTATAATAGTGAGAGACTCACACGAGCCTGCAACCAGCTATCTGCTGTGCATGAAAAGGGGGATGTAACTCTGCTACATAAAGGAACTTGCTAGCACAAGTTAGGAAGGATATTAATAAACAATTTATCCTCTCCTGCCACCCTGAACATTCCCACATTCTTTAGCTGTGATTCCTGCATTACAGGAGCTTGTGTGCTGGGCCCGGGGGTAACCCATGAAATGCAGTCCAGGACTGGTCCAGAATCCAAAGGTTCCACTAGGAGTCAGTCCAACAGGGCCAAGGCAGGAAACCAGGCAAGGTCAGGCACAGGAGCACAGGCAGGTTCTGGCAAGCAGCAACGTTGCTCCCACAACTTGGGTCGGGGTCCGACAGACTTTTATCTATGTCAGGGTAGCGGCCGGTCCTGATCCCCCGACGACTCACCTCCCTGTTTCTCCCAGAAGCGAGCACTCCTCCTGCGAGTCCTCAGGTCTCTCCTTCTCTCAGACCTCAGTCTCTGCAGCACGGGAGACGTCAGTGGGTTACTAGACCCAGGGGCCACCTCAGCCTCCCCTGACCCAACCGGTAGTGGAGCAGCTGTAAGCGATGGCCCAGCTGAAGGCAACGAGGTCATCCCCACATCTGGAGCCAGGGCAGGCTCAGGCCCCTGACTCGGCCCAGCTGGGGTTTGTTGCAGGGGAACCTGTGCAGACTGGGACTCTTCAGGATCAGGCCCCAGACTTGGTTCAGATGATGCCTGAGGCAAAGGATCCAGTGCAGACTGAGACTCCTCTGGTCCCGAGTCCAAGTCCCAGGCCATCACAGCTTGATAGAATCACAGATTTGTAGGTTTGGAAAGTACCTCAAAGCTCATGTAGTCCAACGCCCTGAGAGACAAGAATCACAGCTAAAGCTTCCAAGAAGGAGAGTCCTTCTTGTGCATTGTCTCCTTTCTTGTCTGTTGTCCCCGCGCTGAAGTATACAAAGTGCTCATACATAAGCTGCTGGGATTATTTGCGAAATAGAATTAAGACACCGGGAAGATTTATTTGCTAAATTAGCCCTCGGCCCTCTGAGAAGGAGGCCGTGCACTTCATTAAAAAAGATTAATGTAGAACAACTGCTGTCTATTAAGGGTGGGTGCCTGGGAGGGCTTACTGCAAGGTGTATCTGGTTTGTGGGGCAGCAGTGGGGGAGAGAAGCAAAGCACCTTAAATAAACCAGCACTTTGCAGTCTGGAATGTGGCAGGGAACGAGTTCTCCTTCACCCCTTCGAAGTGGATCTTGTTTGGAACTGGCATCCTGCCAAGCAGCTGAATGAGTGATGCAGAGAAATGCAAGTACCACTTCCCACGGAGACAAAGCACTGGGGAGGAACCATCCTGCAAAACCACAGAGAATCCATGCTCTGTTTTTATCACAGGCAATGGGCACATCTGCTTGGAATCGTAGGAAAGTTGCAGGAGTTACTATTCTGGAACTTGACTTTCTTTCTTTTTTCTAAAATATTATGCATACTCTTCAGGTTTATACATTTCATTAATTTTACAATCAATTTAACATTTCAAAGCTTAACTACCTTCCCTCTCTTTCTGCGGTTCCTTAAATTTCTTTTTTAATATCTTCTGCATATCCAAATTCATTTAATTTGCTCATTTATTTATCTACTTTAAATATATACTCTTATGAAACTGCAGGTTATTACACTAATCCTGCCAGTGCTTTTATCTGTTTGCAATTTATCTGCAAATATCCAATAAACCATTTCCATTCTTTTGTAAAAAGTTTGTTACCTTGATTTCTTATTCTTCTGTTAAGTTTTGCCATTTCTGCATATTCCATAAGTTTTTGTATCCAGTCTTCCTTTGCTGGGACTTCTGCTTCTTTCCATTTTGGGCTGAGTAGCATTCAGGGACGCAGGTGGCGCTGTGGGTAAAACCTCAGCGACTAGGACTTGCCGATCATCAGGTCGGCGGTTCGAATCCCCGCGGCGGGGTGCGCTCCCATCGTTCAGTCCCAGCGCCTGCCAACCTAGCAGTTCGAAAGCACCCCCGGGTGCAAGTAGATAAATAGGGACCGCTTACTAGTGGGAAGGTAAACGGCATTCCATATGCTGCGCTGGCTCACCAGATGCAGCTTGTCACGCTGGCCACGTGACCCGGAAGTGTCTCCGGACAGCGCTGGCCCCTGGCCTCTTGAGTGAGATGGGCGCACAACCCTAGAGTCGGACACGACTGGCCCGTACGGGCAGGGGTACCTTTACCTTTACTAGCATTCTTGCTGCTGTAGTAGCATACATGAATTCATTTCTATACAGTTTAGTAGTTGACATTCTAAATGGTTTGGCTGCCTGGGTAAGTCTGGTTATTCCTAGAGAACCAACTGTCCATCTTTGGAGTTACCCAGATGGAAATGGTTTGGAACAGGAATTTGCCTCTCTTTTTGCAGGCAGACCGATGGCTACTTGATCTTGATGTCAATGTCGTGTTGCTCATGTAATAGGTAGGTAAAGGACCCCTGGACGGTTAAGTCCAGTCAAAGGCGACTATGGGGTTGCAGTGCTCATCTCACTTTCAGGCTGAGGGAGCCGGCATTTGTCCACAGACATCTTTCCGGGTCATGTGGCCAGCAGGACGAAACCACTTCTGGTGCAACCGAATACCATGACGGAAACCAGAGCGCATGGAAACGCCGTTTACCTTCCCACCGGAGTGGTACCTATTTATCTACTTGCACTTTGACGTGCTTTCAAACTGCTAGGTTGGCAGGAGCTGGGACAGAGCAACGGGAGCTCACCCTGTTGTGCGGATTTGAACCACTGACCTTCTGATCAGCAAGCCCAAGAGGCTCGGTGGTTTAGACCACAGCATGTCTCCAAAACTTTTTACACATCACTTGGGAAGACAGGCAAACTAATACCAGTGTACTGGAAGAAGCAAAGATCACCAGTGTCGAAGCAATGATTCTTCAACATCAACTTCGTTGGACTGGTCATGTTGTGTGGATGCCTGATTATCGTCTTCAAAAAAAAGACAGAAGCTGCACTTACATCATTTTGCAACTCAGTATCCCAGCTGCCACTGGCAGCAGTCAGTCCACCAGGATTTCTGCATTGTTTTCGCCCCAGCTGCCATTAAAAGAACTGCCGCTTTAAGAATTGGTGGATTGCAAGCCTATGGGCAGAAAGTGCCTTACCGTTGATATTCAGAGACTGCTCTGAGAGCCTTTCCACCTGCAGAGCTTGGACTCGATGAATTTAGAAGTGAATGAAATTCCTGTATGGGAAATGCCAGCCCAGAGTTCAACAGCAAGTGACTCAAGTGAATAAATGAATAAGGCAGACAGCAGAGCCATTGATGAAAAAGAGAATTTCAGCCGGATCTGAAGATATCTGATAAAGTCCCATGGCGAAAGCTAAGGTAGGAATGTAGGGAGCTGTCAGGACCTCCGCCCCCCAGACTTGGGTTTCTCCCCTAGCCCAACCTGGAGATGCCAGGATTGAACCAGGAATTTCTGCATATGATGGGCTTCAACTGGTTGCTGTGAGATCCTGAACAGTGCTGGAAGGAAATCCACCTGAGACTTGCATGCTGGGATCTTCATCACAGTTGTTGGCATCTGGGCACAACATTATGATGGAAGATTGGGTTAAATGATGGAAAACTGACATAAAATTTACAGATTGTTCCCTATTGAAGGAGAATTATATGAAGATGGTGTACAGATGGCACACAACACCAGTGCAGTTAGGGAAAATGTACAAAACTAGTTCAAATATATGTTGGAAGTGTAAGGAAAAGGAGGGGACATTTTATCATATGTGGTGGGATTGTAAGGTAATTTTAAAAAATTGGGAAATGATTTACAACGAATTGAAGAAAATGTTCCATCTAACATTTCTTTAAAAACCCGAGGCATTTTTGTTGGGGATTGTAGGGAAAGACCTGCCAAAAAAGTTGAAAAACACCTTCATGTATGCGACAACGGCCGTGAGAGTTCTGGTAGCACAAGGATGGAAGACTGAAGAAACCCCAACTAAAGAATCATGGCAAGAAAAATTGATGGACTATGCAGAACTGGCAAAACTGACATATAAGCTACAGGACAAGGATAACTGTGACTTTAAGGATGAATGGGAACCCTTTACAAAGTATCTGAAGACGCAACAAAGCGAACTGGACTCCTTGGCAGGTTTTGAATAAACATTCACAAACTCTTTATTGATAATAATCAGCTAAATAGTTTGAGGATCTATACAACTTTGTAACATGCAGAAAACACCATTCTTAGAGAAACCAAAAACTGGAACTGAGGGAAGTCGGGGGGTGGGGGTGGGGGTGGGTGGGTTTTGTGTGGGTGGGGGGAGGGAGGAAAAATGGGGGGGAACTAGGATGATATGTTTTTGGATAATATGCCTTGTTATAATTCTGAAAAAACAAAAAACAAACAAAAACAATTGTTGGCATCTGTTTCGAGAGACAATGAATGGAGTGTGCCTCCAAGGGTAAAGTCAAACTTCTGTGTTAGCAGCACCAAAGTGACCTCCCCAGGGACAAGCCTGGCCAGTGTGTCTGGAGGTCCTGGGCTGCCCAGATGACAAGACCCCCCTCTCAGCCTCAATGATGGGGTCCAACAGAAAGCAGAGCAAGACGTTTGTCACCAGCTTGGCTACAGGAGTTGCCGGAAGGAGGCGTGCAAGGAACCATCCAACCACCTTAGAGACTCCGCTCCAGATTTGTGTGAGGTTTACTCCTGAGCCTTTTCTTCTCTTGAAGATATCCTGCAAGACAGTGGAGGTTTAGGGTCAGAGTCTTCCTTCTTCTAGATGGGCAAGCTTCCCAGGTAGACGAGCCCCATCTGCCCCTCACTTCCCTCTACAGCATGGGCAGAAACCACTTCCTTGTCCAATGGACCCACGCTTGGTCTTGTCTGCTCAATCTGCCAGAGCCTGTCTTTGCATGCAGGGGAAATCCCTAACGCATCGAGGGTTTGAGACCCATCGGCTACCCTCACCTGGTTTAGCCAGCCAGTGGAAGCCATTCCCCAGGTGTGGCTGCCGTCGCCTGCTGACAGCTTCTAGGAGCCACAGGTGAGAGCTGAGTGCAGGGTGGGGACCAAAGGTGGACAAACTACCCCAGATGGAGCATGACGTGTCCCCCACCACAGGTACAACCCATCCCCTAACACCCCATAAATAATAAGAAGTGGAGAATGAATGAATATGAAGAGGTGTGGGTTTTGACTTAGCTGACTATCTATTTATTATTATTGTTTTCAAGGAGTTAAAGTCCAACCTCCACTGATTATTCACAACAGTCCTGTGAGGTAGGCCAGGCAGAGCAGTTGGTTAAAATTTGTTGGAGGCCAGATTTCATAACTTGGGCACTCTTAACTTATTAATATGGGTGCATTTTGTATGGGGGGGGCTTAGAGTTTGGAAGAAGAAGAGTTTGGATTTGATATCCCGCCTTTCACTCCCTTTTAAGGAGTCTCAAAGCGGCTAACATTCACCCAGCAGCTGCATGTGGAGGAGCGGAGACGCGAACCCGGTGCACCAGATTACGAGTCTACCACTCTTAACCACTACACCACACTGGCTCTTAGAGATTGTGATTATTTTTTTCTGTTTTAATTACTGTTTGTCAGCTACCTTGAGTCTCTTTGGAGAAATAGGTGGTACAGTGGTACCTCAGGTTACATATGCTTCAGGTTACATACGCTTCAGGTTACAGACTCTGCTAACCCAGAAATTGTGCTTCAGGTTAAGAACTTTGCTTCAGGATGAGAACAGAATCGTGCTCCGGTGGCGTGGCAGCAGCAGGAGGCCCCATTAGCTAAAGTGTGCTTCAGGTTAAGAACAGTTTCAGGTTAAGTACGGACCTCCGGAACGAATTAAGTACTTAACCCGAGGTACCACTGTATACCGTTTTTTATTTTTTTAAAAAAAATGGTTGAGAAAAAAAGAGAAGCGAGCCAGGGAGGCAATCAGAAATCTCATGCAAACGAGCGAGTATGTCAGGCGAAAAGGAGAAGAAAAATGGATGTGACTTTTGTTGCCACCTAATTTTCCCTAAAGTGACAGCCTTGAGTAAATACTGAAGGTCCTAATCAGGCAAAGGATCTGTATAAATTCTGAGAGAACTACTCTGAAATGTCAGGAAGATTAGGGGAGATTTGCCTATCACTCAGAAGGTGCCTGAATCAGGCCATGTGGTGTAGCAGGTCTGGTTCAGCTCAAACAGCTGTGACATTTCTGGACAGGAGTCCTTGTGGAGACACTAGGGATGGAACCTGAGGTTTTCTGGATGCAAAGTGGGCAGGGCCGTCTTAAGCATATGTGGCACCAGGGTGCAAAGATCCGGCAGGTGCCCCCCACCCCCAGGTTGCCCAGAGTTTTGGCCTTTTTTTAGGGGGGGAACCCCAGAATTGTAGACCCTTTTTTAGGGAGCTGACACCATGCTTATCTCTGCTCAGGAAAAGAAAACAGGAAACACAAGGAGCCCAGCACAACAAAGCAGCCTGAGGCATCAGTGTCGGTGACTGAGCGAAGCTGGGTGTCTCATGGTCTAAACAGCGTGCACTGGGCAGGCCTCTCCATGGCCCTACGCCAATCCCAGGCGCGCAGGAGGGCGGAGCCGGCCAGACAACTCAGCATCTTGCTGGCTTGCTCGCCCCCAAACTCGCAATGGGTGGACTCTTCCCCAGACTCCAACTCTCGGGCCCCGGACTCTCAGCCTGGCGCCCCTGAGAGCCCTGCGCCCGGGTGCCCCACACCCCTAGCACCTATGGGTAAGATGGCCCTGAAAGTGGGTACAACCCTTGCCCATCATGGTGTTCCCTTATGGCAGTTGCACTGGCTGTATTGAAGAAACTAATACAGTATAACAGAAACTGGAAAGAAAACATTGTCAATGCCCATAAGTTTTACTCGCAGAAATTCCTTCAAAAACATCGAAGATACATCAAAATAATTCCATACACACATGGAAAGACAGATAGCTATGTTTGTGGGGGGTGGGCTAGCTGGCTCTTGTCGTCCCTTCCAACTCTACAATTCTACGATCCGATGAACTGCTTCCCAACTTCCTTGATGCTCATTTGCTATTCTATAGCTCCCAGCATCCTTTGAGGGAAAGGCTCTGAGGGCACAGGTTCTCATGCAGGAGGCATCGGAACAGGGCACAGTTTATTCCTGATTATTCTGCCTCTTGCCTTACAGCAGCGTTTTGACTTCAGGCTATAGAGACATGGAAGTTTCGCTATCTCTTCTTGTATGCATAATGACTCCTAGCAGTGAAATATTAATTGTGGTTTGGGGGCATTGACTAAACAAAGGTGCCATCTTGCCATAAGTGAGTGGAATCTTACGATGCTGTCCCTCTGTTCTGAGCAGTGTTATGCCAGAGGGGGGACTGGAGAAGGGAGCACGGCTCCAGCGGCAGTGATGACTGTGGGAATGTTCAGGGAGGCCAGAGAGGATATATTATTTATTAATATTCTTCATAACTTGCGCTAGCAAGTTCCTTCATATTCCCCTTTTAAATGCACAGCAGGTAGCTGGTTGCAGGCTTGTGTAAGCCTCTCACTATTAGGTTCCTGGTAAGTTCCCTTATAGGGACGTGGGTGGCGCTGTGGGTTAAACCACAGAGCCTAGGACTTGCTGATCAGGAGGTCGGTGGTTCGAATCCCCATGACGGGGTGAGCTCCCGTTGCTCGGTCCCTGCTCCTGCCAACCTAGCAGTTCAAAAGCACGTCAAAGTGCAAGTAGATAAATAGATACCGCTCCAGCAGGAAGGTAAACAGCGTTTCCGTGTGCTGCTCTGGTTCGCCAGAAGCGGCTTAGTCCTGCTGGCCACATGACCCAGAAGCTGTACACCGGCTCCCTCGGCCAATAAAGTGAAATGAGCCCCGCAACCCCAAAGTCGGCCACGACTGGACCTAATGGTCAGGGGTCCCTTTACCTTTAAGTTTCCTTATATCCCTTTTAAAAGAATAAACACACTACAGTCTTGTGTAAAGTATATAAAAGTGATTTACTCACATTCAGTTCACAGTTGGATCCCTGAAGGCAGACATAGTTACAAAGTATATATATGTGGAGCTATCCCATATGGGGATAGCTCCACATGTATACGCTCCACATATGGGGATCCCAGTGTCCTCTGTTGGCTGGAAGCATCTCTAGCTAAAAACTGCTGCTCCGGCGATGGAAGAAGTCAAAGAGAGAGGGTGTGCTGCGTGCCTTGTCCTTTTGTTACCTGGGCAGGTAAGGTCACGCCCACCTCTAGTCACATGCAAAGGAAGTATGTCCCAGCCAGGAGGAAACAGGAAGTTTTTCACTGGCTGGACCAAACATTCCCTCGCATGTCCACTCTAGGAAAACAAGGAATGTTGTACTTGACTGCTGCTATCACATCCCACAATGACATCATCTGCCACAGCATCAAAGTAGCTGATGGACTCTCCTTCCTCTGGTAAGTGGATGAGGGGATGAGGAGGCTTTCAAGTGTGTTTGTAACAGATTAGCCGCTGAAATGCTAGCACCATGAGGACCTCAGAAGAGCCTGTAGGATCAAGCCAATGGTCCTTCTAGTCCAGGCATCCCCAACCTGCAGCCCTTCAGATGTTTAGGCCTACAACTCCCATGATCACTAGCTAACAGGACCAGTGGTCAGGGACGGTGGGAATTGTAGTCCAAAACATCTGGAGGGCCGAAGGTTGGGGATGCCTGTTCTAGTCCATTATGTACAAAATTGTTTTCATTGTTTTTATATAAGTATGGTTACATATAGCTGCCTGCCTTTTGTTAAACTGGTTTGAGAATGATGCTTTGGTTGAGATTCCTGCATTGCAGGGGGTTGGACTATATGACCCTCCAACTCTACAATTATATGGTTTTGTGAGATGCTTCATAGGAAGCAATCCATAAATGGGCATAACTAAGTAGTTTACAAGTTAATAACCTCTGAAAACCACTCCGGGCTTTGCTCAAGATTAATAGCACATAACAAACTCTCCGTGACTAGTTTAGCTGATAAAGATTCTGATGGCATCTAACCAGTTTTTAACAAATGTATTTATTTATCAGACCTAGATGCTGCTGAATCATCCAAACCTTTTAGCCATTTACATACAATATAAAAAATATAATAAAGTTATTGATCTAGTCAAATGTTCAAAATAAGCTCATTATTATTTTCCAAAATCAGCCATTCTAAAAAATATATACATTATAAAATAAAATTGCATATTAGAGCACACATCAAATGTGCATGCCTAGATAAGGCTTGCATGAACAAAAAAGTTTTTAGCACCAACGGGCAGGGAGTTCCAACGTTAAGCTGCTGCCTTTTAGAAAAATCTATTCTTTGCGAGTGTGAAATGAACATTATGTGGCACCTGTGAAAGTCCGGCCAGAAAGCATTGAAGTATGAGTTTTCATAGGAGCAAGTGGAGAATTCCGTGAGCAGCTAAAGAAGAGTGCGACTTGTTCTTTTGCCAAAAACTGCCGTCCTGCTCAGAGACTTTTAAGGGCAAATGATTTGTGCATTAAAATCTATTTCCTGACCACTCAATACCTGCACTTAGCAGTGACCCCATAAATCCACGAGATAGGAGAGAGCTGGACCACCGAGTAATGCCACCTCCATGATGAGATGTCACACGGCCGTCATTTTGCTTTATCCCTGGGGCTGAAAGGTTAAGGATCTTCATACAGGGAGGAGGTGCCTCCAGCTTCCCAGACAGCCTTCCTTCCCCTCTGAGAACCAACAGCCACTCCAGGAAGTGAGTGCATCATCTCCAGCATCCCATAACCCTCAAGTGTCTCAATTTAACCGGGACACCCCAAATCAACAGAAGCCAACTTTGGACCCCAATCCCAAATGCCCCAACTTTGCTCCCATGTGCTGTCCGTGCCAGAGCAAGGGACCCAACGACAGGTGTTTTTCGGTTATGCACTGCGGCACAAGTCTGTTGGTTCACACCAGAGCGAGGGGCCAAAAAAACAGAAGGAAAACCTACCTTGTCCCTGCTCATCATCGCTTCTCTTCCTCCCTACCTAGGCCTAGAATCTGAAGCCGTCCTAATAATCTAGTGGAACCCAATTAAGAGGATTACAATATTGGTTTATGAGTTTGGTGTGTTGCTTTAGCTACACATTTGCATCTTTCTCTCCGTTTTCTTCCACTGAACATTAATGCGAGGTGACGTGAGCCTTGACAGTTCAATGCTTCACTCCACAACTTAATTAATGCAACCCAGCTAATTGGCAAGCTGTGTGTGCTGAGAGCAGTGATGTCCAGGATTTCTTCTCATTACTGAAACGTTTGACAATTCTGTTTGCTAAAAGGCTTACACATAAGTCAGGTCCATTTCCATGTCCCTTTATCTTGACGGAAAGGATGGAAGTCTAAATCTGCAGCTGCTGAGATGTGCTTTGGGACGGGAATGCGTTTTCAAATGTATGGCTATCATCAAAGGACCAAACCACTGAATGATGATGGCTTCAAGTTAAAACCCTTGGGGACCTTTCCAGCTCTGCAACTCTATGATTGTATGATTTTGCCAGCTGGACAGTTTGGGGCAGTCCAATATCTCACCTTCCCTGAGCCAGGAGAAAGGACCGCCCAATCTTTTCTATCCCTTTCTCTGAAGCATCATCTTGAGAAGGATGGTGGGCACACTTTGTTCCCTCCAAGCTCTCCCCACCCGCTCTCCACATGGCAAAACAATGTTCCCAATTATTTAAGAAGAAACCAAGAAAAATAGTTACTTTGGAGTTAATTTGATTGCCTCAGACTCCTGGGTGCAGAATTTATTAAAAAGTGATTTGGATGATACAGTCATGACGGCAGCTTTGTAATCAAATGCCAGCCACCGTTCAGCCATGTAATAACCAGACGCCAAGACATCTGCCTTCCTGAGCATATTTATAAGGAGAGGGCGAATGGTGCTTAGCTACCTAGATTAGTTTCATTGCCTCTAATTGACTGAGCTGCTAGGCCCCGGATCCAGCCTGCGAATCGGAGATCTTTCAGAAATGAGAGGGTCGCACTCACCTCTGTTGCTGGGAAGAGTCGCAGCTCAGCAGCAGAACACACCCTTTGTATGGAAGAGGTCCTCGCTTCAGTCTCTGGCATTGCCTGGTGGGGCTTGGAGAAACTTCTTCCTGAAAACCCTGGACAGCTGCTGGCAGTCATTGTAGACCCAGATTTCAGGGCCAGAACCAGCTGTAAGTCCATACAAAAGATGCCAGGCTCTGTTGTCAGTAAAGTTAACTCTTCATTCAAGGCAATGGCATACAGCTCAGCAACCCTTTTGTCTCGCCAAATGGAAGGTGGTTCTTTTAATAAGATTCAGAAGCAATGCAAACACAAGTGAATGGGAAGAGTAAAGATTTTATTCTAAACAGCAAGCATTATATACATTAGCAAGTGCGCAGGTCATTCATTAGTCACCCTCTTCCCGATGCTCCCACATCAACGAAAGTCAGAAGGTACCCAACATTAGCACTTCTTCCTTCCACCAGAGTATACATTAAAGGCTGCTCTCAGCCATCAAAGAACTTCAACAAGAGATAGGGCGGGGAAGTAAACAGAGGCAGGAAGAGATCAACTAACCCCTCAAAATTACAATTACCGGTATCTTCTGGGAAAGATTGTCCATACACCATCCCAGTAGGTCTTGCCCCTGGGGAGAAGTTGCCATGACTGAAGGTCCCTGCCGTCCACCTTTCTAAGGCTCCCCCTCTCCCAGATGTTTCCCAAGCAGTCTCAAGCTGCATCTGTGCACCTCTGCTCTTCCCATTAATCTGTGAGTTCTTGGAGACCGAGGGAAGGGGAGCTTGTTGCAGCAGGAGAGGGAGACTCCCTGGATTCTCCACCAGCCTCTTGACCTCCTCATCTGCTTCAGCTCCGGAGTCTGAACCATTCCCTGTCATTGGTTCTTCCTGCTCCCTAATGCCGTAGTCTCGCTGCTGAGCAGCAACACGAAGAGCTCAGTGGAGTGGAAGGCCAGACAACCAGGAGAGCCTCTGAGGGTCTACTTGCCTGGAAGCAGACTCAGAGTCAGCATCCGAAGTCTGGTCCAGTCCTAGGGTTGGGCAAACAGAAATCCTTGTGGTCAAGCAGGCCAGGTGTCAGGGAATCTGGTGGTCATGAGGTCAAGGGTCAAGGGTCAAGATGAGCAGGAAACAGCAAGGTTGGGCCAGGAATGACAAGCGTTGTTACCAGCATCTGAGCGCTGCTGGAAGCTCTTCTTAAGAAGGCTGAAGTCACCTGGTTCTCATCCTCATCTTCTCCTCTGTGTCCTTGAAGGCTGATCAGCTGCAGTACCAATGGTACTAAAGGAGCTTGCTGATGTAACCTCAGAACCTTTGCCTACGATCTCTGAGAATTCTTGCAGAACAGGTGAGCAGTGCCGTTGCAAGGGAGATGGGGGCAGGCGCCCCAGGTGTCATGTCTGGGGGGGTGACAAGAAGGAACCCCGCAGGGCGCTCGCCCCGCTGCCCCTGGGCGCGGCAGCACGAGCAGCCATCGAGCCGCTGCAGCTGCGAGCAGAGGATCCCGCCAACCGTCCATACGGCGTTCAAGCCGCGTCGGCAGCAAACCGCTACATACAACGCAGGCACAGTGTCTCACGCATGTGCTGTGTGTAGAGACGCCGCACATGCGCTGTACATAGCGGTTTGCCGCTGGCGCTGCTCGAGCTCCTTACAGACAGCAGTGGGATCTCTCCGTCACTGCTACAGCCGCAAGCAGAAGATCCCTTCACCGCCGCTGCAGTCGCGAGCAGAGGATCCCACCACTGTCTGGTTGGGGCTCAGGCAGCAGTAGCGGCAAACGAATACTTACGACACGTGCAGTTTTGCATGCATGTGCTGCACATAGCGACAATGCACATGCGCCCTATGTAGCAACGCCATGCATGCGTCGTACGTAGCGGCGCAACACATGCGCAGCCGGTGGTTTGCCCTGCCCCGGGTATCGGTTAGCCTTTTTTGCCCCTGCAGGTGAGGTGCCTGCAGACTGGAAGTGGGCGAATGCTGTCCCCATCTTCAAAAAGACACTGGAGAGACCTGTCAGGAGTAAGCATGGACCAATGGTACCAAATAGTATGGGAAACAGCCCTACTAGAAAAATTAACCAATAAACTGAAACTGACATGGGGACAAACAGAAGAAGACGCCTTCACCAAAGTATGGCTCCCCTTTATCACATACACAGCCCAACAAGACAATGACAATAATCATTAGCATACAAATCAATATGGCTAACCTGATCCAAAACACCCACCCACCCCCCTCACACATGAAAACAAAGACCACCACAGCCAACCACAAATGAATAACCTCACCCATGGGCCAACCCCAACCTCTCTCACCACCAAAGGAACACAAGTGAACAGCAGAGAACCTGCACGAGTAACGCTGACACCAAACCCTACATACATTAAGCAAAATAGAAACATCGCCACCTGACCCCCACCCATCTTCCCCCCCTCCACCCCTTTTTCTTTTCTCCTAATGTCTCAACAAATGAAACTGTTTTGTAAAAATGTTACATGGAAAAAAATACGAGAGACATTACACATACAGTGGTACCTCGGGTTAAGTACTTAATTCGTTCCGGAGGTCCGTTCTTAACCTGAAACTGTTCTTAACCTGAAGAACCACTTTAGCTAATGGGGCCTCCTGCTGCCGCCGCCGCGCCGCCGGAGCACGATTTCTGTTCTCATCCTGAAGCAAAGTTCTTAACCTGAAGCACTATTTCTGGGTTAGCAGAGTCTGTAACCTGAAGCGTATGTAACCTGAAGCGTATGTAACCCAAGGTACCACTGTACTTCTGTAAAACAAGAAAATCTTTAATTAAAAGAAGATAAATCAAAAAATCAAAAAGAGAAAAAAGGAGGACCCAGGTATCTACCGACCAGTGAGCTTGACACTGACCCCAGGGAAGGTCCTAGAACCGATAACTCAACAGTCAGTCTGTGAGCATTTAGAAAAGGATGCTGTGATTATTAAAACCCAGCGTGGATTTCTCAAAAATAAGTCATGCCAGCCGAACCTCATTTCTTTTTTCGATGGAGTTACAAGGAGACATCTCTTAAACAAAGCATTTACACCCCACATCGTTCTTTATATCCAAAATACCAAAACAAGGGAGTGTGATCACCAGTGAAGTGTGTGAGAGCTGAGCTGGAAGCAGGCTAGAATCTGGAGACCCAGAGACCTGCTTGTTTGCTTCTGGATCCAAATCTATGAATGATGGAAAAGCAAGATCTGTTGGGGCTTTGACGCTGTGAGTTCCTCCCTCTCATTCTCAGCATGTATATATGTGTAAAGGTAAAGGGATCCCTGACCATTAGGTCCAGTCGTGACCGACTCTGGGGTTGCGGCACTCATCTCCCTTTATTGGCCAAGGGAGCCGGTATACAGCTTCCGGATCATGTGGCCAGCATGACTAAGCCGCTTCTGGCGAACCAGAGCAGCACACGGAAACGCCATTTACCTTCCCACCGGTGTGGTACCGATTTATCTACTCACACTGGCATGCTTTCGAACTGCTAGGTGGGCAGGAGCAGGGACCGAGCAACGGGAGCTCACCCCGTCGCGGGGATTCAAACCGCCGACCTTCTGATCGGCAAGTCCTAGGCTCTGTGGTTTATCCCACAGAGCCACCCGCATCCGTATATATGTCCGTATATATGTGTAAATAGGCCCATTTATCCCAAAGACACCACAGTCTCTGCTGACCTTCATTCCAGGCAAACGGAACCTGGGTCAGTGCCTGGAACCCTTACAGTCTCTCTCCACTCAGAGGTTGGCAACAAACAATATGTATTTTCTGCAAAACTCACGCTGGCTGTCCTGTGATGTAGCTGCCATCCGGCTTGTGCCCTTTTGTTCCAGAGCCACTGATGCAGATTTTTCTTTGAAGAAAAAAATATATATTAAAGCATCGAGTGCACTTCACAGGTTCAATGAACATTAACTTCCAACTTAATGCTTCAGAGGCTCCAGTCATATTGTTCAGGAACTGGAGTAAATGAGATAAATTGAAGCTATCATTAGTAATGTTCTGCTTAGGCAAGTTAGGAGCGAACCAGGTGCTGCTGCACTTTGAATCTTTTCCCTAGAGCTTCTCCTGAAGAATGGCTAAGAGTTAGCAGTGCATTCTGGGTAACAGCCCACTCTTCATGTGCTTTGTGAGATGCGCTGGACTCAGGTCTGGACAAAGGTGGCCGTGGAGGAGGCTTTCTGCTGTTTCCCACTTTACCTTGTGACCCTAGTGGGACCTGGGGAAGTTGTATGGACATGAGAGAAAGCCACTTCCGAGCTAGGGAGGAGGTGGGGTTGCGGGCTTCACGCCCCTCCCCACACATGCGGGGACAGGCTTTCAGCCCCCGAGATAGCAGGGGAATCCTCGGATGCATCATCCCCCAGGCCAGCCAATCGGCTGGCCCAGGAGGCATGGCCAGCTCTATTTAGGGCTGGCGAGGCCAGGGATCTCCCTCTTTCCCTCGCCTCAGCTGATCAGGTTTTCCCTTCCCTCCCACCCTTTAGCTAGGCTCCCCGATTTAGCTATGGGCTTCGGTTGGTCGCCGTCAAGGGGCCTGGTAGGAATTTTTCCAATTGGCAGATTAGCACCGGCCATTTGGTTTTCGCCTACCTCATAGCAAATCGTCACAACTCTTCCGGTATTGGCGGTTAGGCATTGGTAGGGGTATTGTTCTATTGTTATGCAGATGAAGGGGGGGGGAAGGAAGCACCATCACCTTCCCCCAAAACAAAGGGTAGTCCGGTAAAGGATTCCGGGGGGCGTGGCCTTGTCCTAAGCCTATGGAGGTGTGGGCCCACGGCACGCCCCCGAGCGGTGACCCCGGGGGAGCTCCTAGTTGATGTGCATCAGCAGGACTCCCACTATTGGTGGTTAGCCCTTACTGGTCTTCAAGCAAGAAGGCTGAAGCCGGTTAGTTGATAGGACCAATGCCTAAGCCAATACCGCTCAAATCCTGTAATCAATAAAGTTGTGGCCTAATTTGACCTATTAACTCAAATTCTTGTGTCTCATGTCCTTATTTCTGAGGGGGGAGGCGGGAACTCGCCAAGCAAATAGGGAGGTGGGGACAAGCATCTTAGGTTTGTAGAATTGTAGAGTTGGAAGGGGTCCCCCAAGAGTCATCTAGAACCCCCTGCAATGCAGGAATCACAGCCAAAGAATCCTTTAAAGCCCTATACGGCCTAGGACCCTCGTACCTACGGGACCGCCTCTCCTGGTATTTCCCACGGAGGACCTTACGGTCTTCAAACAAAAACAGCTTGGAGGTCCCATAGGGAGGTTAGGCTGGCCTCAACCAGAGCCAGGGCCTTTTCGGCCGTGGCCCCGATCTGGTGGAACGCTCTGTCACAAGAGACTAGGGCCCTGAGGGACTTGACATCTTTCCACAGGGCCAGCAAGACAGAGCTGTTCCGCCTGGCCTTTGGCCAAGGCACAGTCTGATCCCCGACTTCGGTAACCATCACAGAACTCTAGCCCAATGGTTTCCATGAATTTGATTTTGAATTGATTTTAAAATGAATTGATTTTAGAATTACTTTTATTGTTATTTTTATTGTTGTTAGCCACTCTGAGCCCGGCTTCGGCTGGGGAGGGCGGGATATAAATAAATTATTATTATTATTATTATTATTATTATTATTATTAATTATTACAGATGGCCACTCACTCTCTGCTTAAAAACTTCTGGTGAAGGGGAGTCCACAACCTCCTAAGGGACACTGTTCTACTGTCAAACAGCTTTTACTGTCAGAAAGTTCTTTCTGATGTTTAGTCGGAATCTCCTTTCTTTGCAACTTGAAGCCATTGGTTCAGTTTCTGGAGCAGAAGCAAAAAAGCTTCCTCCATCTTCCATGTTTCAGCCCTTAAGATATTTGAAGATGGCTATTATATCTCTTCTTGATCTCCTCTTTTCCAGGCTAAACATACCCAGCTCCTTCAACCATTCCTCATCAGGCTTGGTTTCCAGACCTTTGATCATCTTAGTCACCCTCCTCCGCACATGTTTCAGCTTGTCAACATCCTTCTTAAATTGTGGTGCCCAGAATTGGACACAGTATTCCAAGTGTGGCAGAATAGAATGGTACTATTACTTCCCTTGATCTGGACACCAGGTTCCT
Organism: Podarcis siculus; assembly: GCA_034642415.1. Taxonomy (NCBI): domain Eukaryota; kingdom Metazoa; phylum Chordata; class Lepidosauria; order Squamata; family Lacertidae; genus Podarcis; species Podarcis siculus. Next base: position 2,493,573 of record JAXCMG010000059.1, read on the forward strand.
CTTCATGCAGCCTAGAATAGTGTTACCTTCTTTTGTTGATTCATTGTTATGTACTGAGTTGAATAGGATCCAAAATGCAGCAGTCTGATTGGTCCTAGAACAATAGGATTCAGAATGCAGCAGTCTGATTGGTCCTAGAACAATAGGATCCAGAATACAGCAGTCAGATTGGTCCACAGGAGCCACCCAATCCAGTTCCAGGTGGAAGTGAATCCGCAACCTGATTGGCCTACAGGAGTATCCTGGAATTAGCCAATCACGTGGAGCCCATTGTGTAAATAACGTATATAAAGCAGACATTCCGGGGGAACTTCCATTCCTCCACACCACTATGAGCTGAATAAAGAGCATGAAATCCACACTTCACTCTCAGTATATTTCATTCATCTTAAGTTTGTGTCTGCCTTTCGCAACCTAAGAATAGAAGAACAGTGTTGCTGGATCAAGCCAATGGTCCATCTAGCCCAGCATCCTATTCTCCCAGTGGCCAACCAGATGCCTCTTCTGGGAAACCCGCAAACAGAATTTGAGCACCAGAGACCTCTCCCCTCCTGTGGTTTACAGCAACTGGTTTTCAGAAGCATTGCTGCCTTGTAGCCATTGATGCCTGGCACCTTTCAGATGTTTGGGGCAACAACTCTGGGCGGCTTCCAACAAAATATTAAAAATACATTAAAACATCAGTCATTAAAAACTTCCCGAAACAGGGCTGCCTTCAGATGTCTTATAAAAGTCAGGTAGTTGTTTATTTCCTTGACATCTGATGGGAGGGTATTCCACAGGGCGGGCGCCACTACCAAGAAGGCCCTCTGCCTGGTTCCCTGTAACCTCACTTCTCACAGGGAGAGAACTGCCAGAAGGCCCTTGGCACTGGACCTCAGTGTCTGGGCTGAATGATGGGAGTGGAGACGCTCCTTCAGGTCTACTGGGCCGAGGCCGTTTAGGGCTTTCAAGGTCAGCACCAACACTTTGAATTGTGCTTGGAAACGTACTGGGAGCCAACATAGGTCTTTCAAGACTGGTGTTATATGGTCTTGGCGGCCACTCCCAGTCACCTGTCTAGCTGCCGCATTCTGGATTAGTTGCAGTTTCCGGGTCACCTTCAAAGGTAGCCCCACGTAGAGCGCATGGCAGTAGTCCAAGCGGGAGATAACCAAAGCATGCACCACTCTGGTGTGACAGACAGCAGGCATGGAGGGTCTCAGCCTGTGTACCGGTTGGAGCTACAACCCCCAGCTGTGTGGAATTGCTTGAATACATTATCCTGCTGAATATCAGCTTCTTGGTGCTAGAAGACAGTTGTCACTTTAGGGCATTTCCTCAAGGACAGAAAGCAGAATGCAAAGGACTTGTAGAATATACTACACTGGAATTAAAAAGGAGAGGGAACAAATGCACAACCCATCTTGGTGTGGGCGAGTGTGCATTCTTTCCCAAGTGACACTTTGCAGGAACAGCCAAGTGAAGTTAAAGGCTAATGTGGAACCGGAGGCATCTGGAGTAAGTATTCATTGTCTGCAGTGGGGCACATCCTTGGGAGATCTGAACGTACGGTATTTTTCTCTCTGCTTTCCCTCGTGACTATGTCACTACAGCAAGTGAATAATGCAGCATTCTGGTGTGGGGCTGTCTCTGTTTTGGCTTCTTTTTTAAACAGGAGGGAGAAACGCACAGGGAGAAGCAGTTCATGGCTATAGGAAATCGTGATGGGCCTGAACTGCCTCCCCCTACTGAGAGAGATGTTCTCTAGTTCTTCCCTGATCGCTTAGCAAAAAGAGGATGCGAGATATTCATGGTGGAGCAGGTGGAGGAGGCAATTGACAGCTCCTAGCCAGGCTGGCTGCGCTCTGCTTCCACAGCTGGAGGAAGCGATGCTTCTGATTTCAGAAACACTTCTGGAATGGGATTTTGAAAAGTCCTGCGAGATGCACCCCTCCTTCCATGCACACAGACTCGGCTGTCTCTGTAAATAAGCGCAAGCCTCCAAGAGTTCTGGGTCTCTTTGCCTGCAGGTAACGCAAATGAACTCAGGAGCAACCGGAAAGGATTTGGAGCCGCTGGCTGGGTGATTTGGTGTGTTGTTTTTTTCCATCATCGGGCTAAAGTGTTAGCAAAGTGGAAACGGGTGACCTGGTTTAACCACCCCTCCAGCAAAGACACCCTGCAGCCTGTCTCCACTTTCTGAAAAACTTGTCAGCTCCGAGAGAGAGAGACCACAGCTATGCTGTCACTTAACACCCCTAATCTGTCATATTGACGTGTCCACAGAATGGCCTGCAGCCTCGTCTGTTTCACTGGCTGCCTTGACAGTTACGGGGATATCTGTTCCCTTGATAGTTTCTAGCTTTCTTGGGGAAGGTCCAGACCTTTCGAGAAAGCTTTAACACTGCTTGCAGTGCCATGTGGTGTTTTGTTATGTTTTTACCACCATCCCCTCCAAAATGTCCCCAGGGAAGGCTCCCATTTCTGCCGTTCCACCCCCAGAATTGACACTGGGGTGAGTTCTGAGTGGCTGTAGATCTTTTAAGGGCACCGCTGCAAAAACTGAAAGTTCTCACTGCTCCGAGTGCTACTGTGTAGAACCGAGGATGTGCACACAGCCCTCCTCACTGCTGGTGTGCAATACTACCATTTTCTGCTTTTTCTTCACCCGCATACCCAGCTCTGCCAGTTCAGCTCAACAGCTAAATGTGCTTTAGGGACAAGGGAATGTCAGAAGATCCTGCGGGATGAGGCCAATGGCCCATCTTGTCATCCTCTTCTCACAGGGATTAAGTAGAGCATTTTCCACTCCTGTGCTTTTGAATATTATGGAAATGACAGGGGGCACATCTTTAAAGTTCTTTAAAAAGGGACCCCTGACCATTAGGTCCAGTCATGACCGACTCTGGGGTTGCAGCACTCATCTCGCTTTATTGGCCAAGGGAGCCGGCATACAGCTTCCGGGTCACGTGGCCAGCAGGACTAAGCCGCTTCTGGCGAACCAGAGCAGCGCATGGAAACGCCGTTTACCTTCCCGCCAGAGTGGTACCTATTTATCTACTTGCACTTGCAGCCAACATAGCTCCATCCTTATTTCAGACACTGTGATACATTAGTATATTGCAATATACAGCTGGTGATATATCATGAAGTTCAAAACCAGATATCACCCAGCCCTAGCTGTCACAAAGGCAGTTTGCTAAGCAGGGAGGAAAGCGTTGTGCCTAGACTGACTGGATTCTCCATCGTCTGCCCTGGCAAGTGGTCCAGGCACTGACAAAACAGGTTGGCAGGTAAAACGGCATCCAGGTGGCATCCCTCTCTGCAAGCTGCCAGGAAGCAGATTTGACCGCCAAGCCCCTCCTAGATTCACCAGGCAGCAAATGCTCAGCTTATGATTCATCAGAAGGACAGCCGTCATCTCTGAAGTTGTGCCGGGATGCTGGGAGGATGGAAATGTCTTTCAACGTACCTGCACATCCCATTGATCTCCACCTCAAAGCGAAGTTTGCCGTGGTGTTGACAAAAGGGAGCGCATCGTGCGTTAATGGAGTACAGATAGGCACAAAGACTGCAGGTGACGAGAGATTTCTGGCTCCGTGTTCTTGGGAAATAAAAGGCAGGCATTCAAGTCAAGAACTTTAAAAGCCAAAGCACATATATTACATACACGAATGTCCCTCGCTGTTGGAATGTTTGCAGCCAAGAATAGCTCAGGTGCGGCACGGGGGCCGATTCACACAAACCTGAAGGCCAAGCAACTTCTCCGCCTGTGAAAAAGCAGCAACAGAATCCACGGAGCAGCTCCTGCGTGAAAAGTGAGTTCTAGAGTGCAATGAGGGCACACTTTCAATACACTTCGGCCATTTGCTCTTTTTAAAAAATATTTATTAAGTTTCCATTTTATTACATTTAAACAAATCCTTATTATACTCATTACATATTTGCTTCAACTTCCCTCCCTCCCATCTCAGGGCTTCCATATTTCATTCTTACTTCATAGCATTTATACATTTTCCCATTTACATTTCACTCCTTCCGTTAATCACCATTTTAAAAAATAAATATAAAAAGGTACAAATCCTTAGCATTGCAAGTTTTCTTACAGCAACCCTGATAGCGTTGTTAATTGTTTACAACTGTCCTTCAGATCTTGTACAAATTTACTCCAGTCTTTTTGGAAAGGTGGATCACACTGGTTTTGGATTTCCCTGGTCAGCCTTGCCAATTCTGCATAGTCCATCATCGACATCTGCCACTCTTCTAGCAATGGAATTTCCCGTTGCTCCCATTTTGGGGCTAAAAGAGTTCTTGCTGCTGTTGTCGCTTACATAAACAGTTTTATATCTCTCTTTCCCACTTGCTCTTGGTCCCACACAATGTCCGAGTGCACAGCCTGACCCCCTCCTTTAGTAATCCTCATAGAACTCTAGCCCAATGATTGTCATTAATTTGATTCTGAATTGATTTTAGAATGAACTGATTTTAGAATGTATTTCAATTAATTGATTGTGATTTTATGTAAACTGTGTTAGTTTTAATGTTGTTAGCCGCTCTGAGCCCGACTTCAGCTGGGGAGGGCGGGATATAAATAAAATATTATTATTATTATTATCATCATCATCATCATCGAGCCTGTCAGAGCCTGTTGCTCAGCGGTAAAGCATCTGCACTGCATGCAGAAAGTCCCACCCACAGCGTTTTTCCAGGCGCACTTGGTGGGGACGTGGGAGAGGGCCTTCTCGGTGGTGGCTCCTCCAAGACAACTTTGGAACTCCTTGCCTAGAGAAGCAGTTGTTCCAACAGGCTTTGGGGAGCTGACTGCTTTTTAAGGGAAGGTCTTTCTATTTTTATTTTGTACTTTTTTATTCAGTTTTACACTGCACATTTAAATTCAAGCATTAGACATCACCATCAGCATTTAGAATTCCCTGAATCCTTGCACTCCCCCTTCCATGGTTTCCGTTTTCAATCTTTTTCAACTGCCTCACATATTTTCTCAAATAATCCATTTTTACTAATCCTAATGTTAGTTTTTAATACATTACAAGCGTTACTCTAATCCTGCCAAAGTTGTTAGTTGTTTACAGTGTTCTCTTAAGTACATTGTAATTTTTTCTCATTGCGTATCAAAGTTCCTCTCTTCCTGGTTTCTGACTTTCCCAGTCATTTTTTGCCATTTCGGCCTAGTCCATCATCTTCATCATATTTAAATTTGTGTAAACTGCCTTGAATCCCAGTCTAGGGAGAAAAGTCAGAAGGAGGAGGAGGAGGAGGAGGAGTTTATTATTTATACCCCGCCCCTCTGGCTGGGTTGCCCCAGCCACTCTGGGCGGTTTCCAACATATGAAAAAAAACACAATAAAACATTAAACATTAAAAAACAGATGTTTTCTAAAGGTGGTATAGTTACTTACCTCCTTGGCTCTTGGGTTGCATAACTCCATGCCCTCCAACATTTCTCCAATGAAAATAGAGACATCCTAAGGAAAAGCGGGACATTCTGGGATCAAATCAGAAAGTGGGACGGCTTCTGGAAATCTGGGACTGTCCCTGGAAAACAGGGCTGTACTCACAGTTTTTTCCTGTTTGTTTTTGGAATCTAATCCTTCATGGTGGAAGCTAGTTTCTCATGGCTGCTTCATGCAGGAGCAGAGGAGAGAGACGGAGGCAGACACTGATGCCAAAATCCAGCATCGCCTGAGCTCAGTGAGTGCTGTTTTCTCCTGATTGAAATGCAGAATGTTTGAGGAATGGGATATTCACAGGGAAACCAAAATGCTTGTTTATAAAGCTATTGTACTACAGTGGTACCTCGGGTTACAGACCCTTCAGGTTACAGACTCCGCTAACCCAGAAATAGTACCTCGGGTTAAGAACTTTGCAGGATGAGAACAGAAATCGTGCTCCAGTGGCGCAGCGGCAGCAGGAGGCCCCATTAGCTAAAGTGGTGCTTCAGGTTAAGAACAGTTTCAGGTTAAGAACGGATTAAGTACTTAACCCGAGGTACCACTGTACTAACCTTACTGTAGTTCTACTAACCTTACTGTAGTTCTACCTTACTTGTGAAACATGGACCACTTATAAAAGCCAAGGATGATGATAATAATAATAATAATAATAATAATAATAATAGGCATGTCTGACAAACTGGTGATCCATTATGCCAAATGTAACCCACCAACCTGGCAGTGCTTCCTACTTAGGCCTGCAAAAACTAGGGTTTATTGCATACCTGGGAGATCACAACTCATAGGTGGGGACGTCCAATTTTTACTTCCTTGGTCAGCTACCCTGCTGGCCTGGGAGTGCTCGGTTTGTGGGTTTCCCATTTGGAAATCAGGTGGTGAATTGGACCTTCATTTCGATCCAGCAGGGCTCTTTTCATGTCCCCTTTGTTGCGGTTTTGCTTTGCTTAAAGATAAACAAGCACTAATAGGGAGCCATTGGCCCAGACTGAAATCCCTGCAGAAGACCTCGGCGGAGTTCTGTGGGTAGCTAATGGCTGCGAGTTTTATTATTAATGTGCCAAGCCTTACAATTTGCCTACATCTGTTAATGTAATTATGTGTTTTGTGTCAAGCACTCTCTGGTTGCACATTGCCAGCAAATTGCGTTTACAGGTCTGCCTGAACCCACAAACAACTCTTAAATCTCTCCTGTTGCTCAGGCAGCAGAGAAACTAAAGGGCCTCATTAGCTAAGAGGTACATATTACCCCAGAGTTTTCACCCTGGTGATTTTATTTATATATTTATTAAATCAGTACACTGCCCTTCGTGCGAAGATGGCAGGGAGGCCCACGACATAAAAATGCAAAAAGAGAACACAACGCGCATAATAAAAAGAAGAACAAGCAAATAACCCCCCCCCCTCCCACAAACACATTTAATAGGCCATGGAAATCACAACCAGCCAAAGGCCTGGTTATAGAGAAACATTTCCACCTGGCCCCTAAAGACTTGTAATGAAGGTGCCAGGTGTGCCTCTCTGGGGAGAGCATCCTATAAGTGGGCAGCAGCTGCAGGAAAGGCCCTTCCTCACGTTGCCACCCTCCGTCCTCTCACAGAAGAGGTACATAAAGAAGAACGGCCTCAGATGATGCTTGCAGGGTCCAGGTTGGTTCATATTGAGAGAGGCGGTCCTTGCAGTATTACGGTCTTGAGCCCTTTAAGGCTTTGTAGGCTGGACCATAAGGCTGTAAGCCTGGACCATAAAGAAGGCTGATCACCGAAGAATTGGTGCTTTTTAATTCTGGTGCTGGAGGAGACTCTTGAGGGTCCCATGGACTGCAAGAAGATCCAACCTCTCCATTCTGAAGGAAATCAGCCCTGAGTGCTCACTGGAAGGACAGATCCTGAAGCTGAGGCTCCAAGACTTTGGTCACCTCGTGAGAAGAGAAGACTCCCTGGAAAAGACCCTGATATTGGGAAAGACGAAGGGCACGAGGAGAAGGGGACAGCAGAGGACGAGATGGTTGGACAGTGTTCTCAAAGCTACAAACATGAGTTTGACCAAACTGCGGGAGGCAGTGGAAGACAGGAGTGCCTGGCATGCTCTGGTCCATGGGGTCACGAAGAGTCAGACATGACTAAACGATTAAACAACAACAACAACAAGGTCAAAACCAGAACTTTGAGTTGGGCTGGGAAACTACAGTGGACACTCGGGTTGCGAATGTGATCCGTGCGGGATGCACATTCACAACCCGCAGCTGCGCATTCATGGGTCGCGATTCAGCACTTCTGCACATGCTCAAAGTGCTATTTAGCGCTTCTGCGCATGCGTGACCGCCGAAACCCAGAAGTAACCGGTTCCGGTACTTCCAGGTTTTGGCAATCCATAACTCAAAAAAACGTACCCTGAAGCATCTGTAACCCGAGGTATGGCTGTAACTGGTAGCCAAGATTAGCAATATATGCTGAAACCATTTTCCCCCAGTGACCAACCTGGCTGCTGAATTCTGCACCAGTTGAAGCTTCCGAACTGTCTTCAGAGGCAGCCCTATGTATAATGCATTGCAGCAATCTAACCCTGAGGTTGCCAGAGCATAGACAACAGTAGTTAGGCTATCCCTGTCCAGATAGGGACTTAGCTGGGCCACCAGCCAAAACTGACAGAAGGCCCTCCATGCCACCAAGGCCACCTGAGCAAAGGATCAAGAAGTATCTGCTCTTTCAGAGGGAATGTAATCCCATCCAGAGCAGGCAACCTCCCAGTCAACAGTGGGAATCCCCCACTAACAGCATCTCCGTCTTCTCTGGACTGACATTCAGTTTTTTGGCTCAGCAGGGGTGGAGGAAAGAGGGTGCGGTGGGTGTGGTTCGCCCCAGGTGTCACCACTGTAGGGGGTGACAAAATGCCGGGCGGCACTCACCATGGGGCCTGCAGCGCACCCGAGCCACGCGTCTCTCCTGGGAGAGATACAGTGGCTTGGGCACACACAGACTCCACGCTGTTAGAATTCCTGCTCCGTGATTGCAGTCATGGGATTTTGTCTTTCACATGACGGTGTATGTTTTGACTCCACAGAGTGGGATGTGACGGAGACAGGATGTTTGTGTTACTGTGTTCCGTGAAGTGGGACTATTGTCCTTTGTTATTTTTCTCTTTGCTGTCTGATGCTAGAGAGAGAGGGAGCCATGTTGCAGTGCTCCGTGTGTGTTGATATGTAAATAAATTAGATTAGCCAAATGCAGAGTTGCTGAGTTCTGTCACACAAGTTGTGAAGACTCTGCTGATCCCTTAGTGTGCCGGTGTCTGTTGGCATCAGTCGCTGTGATGTTCGGGCAGAAGAAAGCTTTTGAAGCTCCTGAATAAAAGACCACTGAGCCTCTTGGGCTTGCCGATCGGAAAGTCGGCAGTTCGAATCTGCACAACGGGGTGAGCTCCCGTTGCTCTGTCCCAGCTCCTGCCAACCTAGCAGTTCAAAAGCACACCAGTGCAAGTAGATAAATAAGTACGGCCGCGGTGGAAAGGTAAACGGCGTTTCCGTGTGCTGCTCTGGTTCGCCAGAAGCAGCTTAGTCATGCTGGCCACATGAACCGGAAAGCTGTCTGTGGACAAACCCCAGCTCTCTCGGCCTGAAAGCGAGATGAGCGCCGTAACCCCATAGTCACCTTCGACTGGACTTAACCATCCAGGGGTCCTTTACCTTTTTTACCTTTTACCAGAAGGAATAAGCAAAGATGATGAAGAATAAACACCTGAATACCAGCACCCCATGACAGTTGCTTTAGCACCTCTCTGCGCAGGGAGAAGAAATGTAAAAGCATTCAAGCAGTGTCTTAACTGCTTTCTGCCCTGCATGGCAGACACATTTCACAAGCAGTGAAGCCTCCCGTTCTCCCTCCCTTTGGATGTCAGTCTTGCTTCGTGTATGACTCATGAAATGGCCCCGTCACACTTGGGTGTTCCATTTTGAACAGGATCCAGCAGGTGCCGTTCTTTTGTTCTGTCAAGCCGGTGCAACACTCAGGAACCAGGAGCTGTCAGGAGCTGTCGCTGAAGACGCCGCTGCTGTGAGCTCAAAGAAATCCATGAAGCTTTCAAGGAAAGCCTTTGGGTTGCGCTAATGTGCTCAATCGGTGAACAATCCCGAGGTGAGTAAAAGGCTGGCGCAGAGTAATTGGGTTTGCGACGCTTTCATGTGAAGGTGTCAGGAGTCCAGGTTCCCAGCTTGATAACACAGTAAGCATAGGTAATTAAAAAGGAGGATTTATTGCAAAAACAAACAGATAGCTCCGGACGGCTCTGACAAAGCTTCCGGCATCATTATTCAAGATGACCCTTCTGAAGACTCCTTCCAGTGTCTACAGAATATATTGAACCAACACCCCTTGCGTCTCTTGTTTTGCTTCCTGTCTAGCAGCCCTCCCATTTGTCGACTCCTCAGACTTATTGGATCAAATCCAGCCTCTTCCTTTTCCAAGAGACTATCTCTGAGTCTATTCACTCCTATTTGTGCTTCCTGCGAGCTTTGTCTGTGTTCTAGCCTGCTCTCAGCTACTGCCTTATCAGCCTGCCCTTCAAGGTCAGGAAGAGCCAAAGTCTGCAGCTGCCGACTCTCCTGACTAACATCTAATCCTCTCTGTTCCTGGCTGCTTCCTGCAGTTGGGTGCAAACCTTCACTTGGAGCTGGCTGATTCCTGACAGAAGGTATAGAGTCAGAAGGCTGTTTGTTCTTGGGAGATTGGGACTGGGGCCATAAGAACGTAAGAATAGTCTGCTGGATCAGGCCAATGGCCCATCTAGTCCAGCATTGTGTACTCACAGTGGCCAACCAGATGCCTCTAGGATGTCCAAAAGCAAGAGCTAAGAGCAACAGCACCCTTCCAACTTACGGTTCCTTGTAGCGTCTGGTATCTGGAGGCATAAGAACATAAGGAGAGCCTGTTGGATCAGGCCAGTGGACCATCTAGTACAGCATCCTGCTCTCACAGTGGCCAACCAATGTAAAGCCCACAAGTAGGACTTGACACAACAGAAATTCTCCCTTCCTCCCCTCCTGTGGTCTCCAGCAACTGGTATTCAGAAACACTCCTGCTGCTGACGGTCAATGATCATTGATAGCCTTCTCCTCCATGAGATGTGCTTGTGCTTCTGAAACAGCACAATGGATTTCACCAGTCAGGGGTGCTGTTGTTGCAGAGTTTCCTGCACTGGCAGGGACTAGAGGACCTCTGAGCACCTTCCAAGTCTGTGCTCCTCTTTCCATAACCCATCCCTAGCCTCTGCTGTGCACAGATACCACAGACAGTGGTCCAGCGCTAAGAGCAGGCTTCCTCAAACTCAGCCCTCCAGATGTTTTGAGACTACAATTCCCATCATCCCTGACCACTGGTCCTGTTAGCTAGGGATGATGGGAGTTGTAGTCCAAAAACATCTGGAGGGCCGAGTTTGCCTATGCCTGGCTAAAAGCCATCTCAGATTTTGCTGTTGTTTAGTTGTTTAGTTGTGTCCAACTCTTTGTGACCCCATGGACCAGGCACTCCTGTCTTCCACTGCCTCCCGCAGTTTGGTCATACTCATGTTCATAGCTTTGAGAACACTATCCATCCATCTCGTCCTCTGTCGTCCCCTTCTCCTTGTGCCCTCCATCTTTCCCAACATCAGGGTCTTTTCCAGGGAGTCTTCTCATGAGGTGGCCAAAGTCTTGGAGCCTCAGCTCCACGATCTGTCCTTTCAGTGAGCACTCAGCGCTGATTTTCTTCAGAATGGAGAGGTTTGATCTTCTTGCAGTCCATGGGACTCTCAAGAGTCTCCTCCAGCACCAGAATTCAAAAGCATCCATTCTCCGGTGATCAGCCTTCTTTATGGTCCAGCTCTCACTTCCATACATCACTACTGGGGAAACCATAGCTTTAACTGTTAGGACCACAAGTAGGACTTGACACAACAGAAATTCTCCCTTCCTCCCCTCCTGTGGTCTCCAGCAACTGGTATTCAGAAACACTCCTGCTGCTGTAACTACTGGTATTCAGAAACACTCCTGCTGCTGTAACTGTTCTGTTAGGACATATCTGTAACTGTTAGGACCTTTGTTGGCAAGGGGGTCAGCAAAAGACGTCCATTTACTTGCACAGATATTTCTAACCTCCTGGATGCTCAGATCTTATTTTTAAGCAGTTTTTTTTTTTTTTGCTCTTTTCCCACCTTTCAATAATAATAATAATAATAATAATAATAATAATAATTTATTATTTATACCCCACCCATCTGGCTGGGTTTCCCCAGCCACTCTGGGCGGCTTCCAACAAAATATTAAAATACAGTAGTGCATCAAGCATTAAACCCTTCCCTAAACAGGGCTGCCTTCAGATGTCTCCCAAAAATCTGGCAGTTGTTGTTCTCTTTGACATCTGGTGGGAGGGCGTTCCACAGGGCAGGTGTCACCACCGAGAAGGCCCTCTGCCTAGTTTCAAATGTAGATAATAATGCAAGAGGCCTGCTCTTGGGACCTTGAGCATCCGAAACAGCACAATGAATTCCCCTTATTTAGGCGGCCAATCAGGGATGCCAGCTTCCCACCACGAATGTGGGAGGGGGGACCTATTAAGGGGCCAACCCGTCAGATCCTCTGCAAGAAGGAACGCAGACAATTGCTGTCAAGTCCTTCCGGAAATAATGGAAGTCCTCCTGGTGTGCGTCTCTCCCTCTTAGCTTTGTGCCATGTTTTCTTAATCAATGGAATCACCCACTTGTAATTAACTTGGCAACATCGGCCTTGTCAACTGACCTTTCTGTTTGATGGAACAATTATAATTACATTGTCACTTCAGATTGGTTTAACAAACAACCAGAAAATGTTCCTTAATAAGCTGCCAGCAGCGAGATGGCAGTTTACGGCGGTTTAAAAGAATGCTTAATCTGAGTTAATTAATACAGTCTAATCTACCAGAACTAATGAAAACTTTCAGCAACGCTGGTAGGTTGCAGCCACCAGACTCGGCAGAGATGCAAGTTGCAAATGTGTCAAAACATCCATGGCAAAGCGAGGAGGGGAAGCTGTTACCATTGAAAGGGTTAAATGGTTGCTAAACGGATTCAAGAGAGCTGGGAGGAAGAAAACAAGCTTTTGAGGAAAGGCTGAAAGAAATACATGCATCCGATGGGCTAAAACACACACAAATACATCAGCCCAGTGGGTTATATATATATACTTGAAAGGTGATACTATGCATTTATTTATTTACATCATTTATACACTGTCCTTTGGTTCAAACGGATCTCTGAGCAACCTGCAATAATCTGTCCTAAGATAGTCCCAATCTTCAGACTCCCACAATCACACCATGCTCAGAAACTCAGCTTCTATGAGATCACAGAATCATAGGATTGCATGGGCTTGGGGGGGGGCAAGAGGCCTCCCCAAACCCTACAATTTCAACTCTGCAATTCTATGATTCTATTATTCTACAACAGCCGGACACACAAGGTCCAGGACTGAGTTAAGGGCATCATTGAATTGTAGAGTTGGGGCATCTCCAATGCAGAAATCCATGGCAGATGGCCATCCAACCTCTGCTTAAAAACCTCCAAGGAAGGAGAGTCCACCTTTTCCCAAGGGAGACCACTTTACTGTCGAACAGCCCTTCCTGCCAGAAAGTTCTTCCTGATGTTTATTCAGAAATTTCTTTCTTACAACTTGACTACTGCAATGCGCTCTACATGGGGCTACCTTTGAAGGTGACCCGGAAACTACAAATAATCCAGAATGCGGCAGCTTGACTGATGACTGGGAGCAGCCACCGAGACCACATAACACTGGTCTTGAAAGACCTACATTGGCTCCTAGTACGTTTCTGAGCACAATTCCAAGTGTTGGTGCTGACCTTTAAAGCCCTAAACGGCCTCAGCCCAGTATCCCTGAAGGAGCATCTCCACCCCCATCGTTCTGCCCGGACACTGAGATCCAGCTCCGAGGGCCTTCTGGCAGTTCCCTCACTGCGAGAAGCCAAGTTACAGGGAACCAGGCAGAGGGCGTTCTCAGTAGTGGCACCCACCCTGTGGAATACTGTCCCATCAGATGTTAAGAAAATAAACAACTACCTGACGTTTAGAAGACAGCTGAAGGCAGCCCTGTTGAGGGAAGTTTTTAATGTTTGATGTTTTATCGTATTTTTAATATTTTGTTGGAAGCCACCAAGAGTGGCTGGGGAAACCCAGCGAGATGGGCGAGCTATAAATAATTTCTTCTTCTTCTTCTTCTTCTTCTTCTTCTTCTTCTTCTTCTTCTTCTTCTTCTTCTTCTTCTTCTTCTTCTTCTTCTTCTTCTTCCTCATGTCCTACCCTCCAGAGCAGGAGAAAACAAGCTTACTCTATCTTCTATGGGACAGTCTTCAGATATTTAAAGGTGGCTATCCAATCACTTCTCAGTCCTCTTCTCCAGGCTGAAAATGCCCAACTCCTGTTTTCACAGTCAGGGGCAGAGCAAGGTAGGTGTGGTTGGTACGGTACAGCCCGGGTGTCACCTCCGAGGGGGGGATGACAAAATGCTGTACGGCACTCAACGTCTGTGAGAGACGCTGTGCCTTTGGCGCTCAGGCTTCCTGCTGCCAAAACAGCTCCCCCTCAGCTTTAGGGGGGCAGGCAGACTCCTCATCGGAAGGCACACGATCTCTGCAAAAGAAAGCTCAGCAACTCTGGCTCCCCCCAAAAAGTTCCACAACTTTGGCTCCCCCATTTTTGCAGGCAAAAAATATGTTGTTGTTTAGTCGTTTAGTCGTGTCCGACGCTTCGTGACCCCCTGGACCAGAGCATGCCAGGCACTCCTGTCTTCCACTGCCTCCCGCAGTCTGGTCAGACACATGCTGGTAGCTTCGAGAACACTGTCCAGCCATCTCGTCCTCTGTCGTCCCCTTCTCCTTGTGCCCTCCATCTTTCCCAACATCAGGGTCTTTTCCAGGGAGTCTTCTCTTCTCATGAGGCGGCCAAAGTACTGGAGCCTCAGCTTCATAATCTGTCCTTCCAGTGAGCACTCAGGGCTGATTTCCTTCAGAATGAAGAGGTTGGATCTTCTTGCAGTCCATGGGACTCTCAAGAGTCTCCTCCAGCACCAGAATTCAAAAGCATCCATTCTTCGGCGATCAGCCTTCTTTATGGTTCAGCTCTCACTTCCATACATCACTACTGGGAAAACCATAGCTCTAACGATATGGACTTTTGTTGGCAAGGTGATGTCTCTGCTTTTTAATAATAATAATAATAATAATAATAATAATAATAATAATAATAATAATAATATGTGTGTGTGTGTGTGTGTGTTTGTAAATGTGGAGGGGGTGACAAGAAATTTTCCGCACCGGGTACCACCTGACCTTGCTACGCCACTGCTCACAGCAGCCAACCAGATGCGTCTGGGAAGCTTAAAAGCAGGACTTGGAGGCGACAAGAAAACACTCCAGCAGAACCAATATTTGAAGGGTGTCGTAAAGCACAGAGTCACTGTTAAGCACAGCCTGATAGCTGTGAACTCAACTGGAGTGACCCATCGACCAGCGAAATTGGCTGTCTGTAGCCTGCATGGAGGCGGGGGGGGGGGGTTGTGTTCCACCTTTGATGTTTATGTCCATGGAGACTTTACAAGCCAAGCCAGACTTTAATTCATTACTCCTTTCTCTTCCTTTCCATTTCCTTTGCTCATTGTTCTTATTATGTCCTTATAAAAGGGTATTTTTGAAATAATTTACAGGAACGTTATTTTAAAAAGGAAAAAGGAAAGTTTAAAGTAAAAAAAAATATCGTTTGTATTGAGTTGCTCACTGGGAAGAATCTTGCTCATTCTTCCTTGAAGGAAGTAGATTATAAAAACCACCACCCATAAACCAATTGAAAACCTGCCTTTTTATGCTCTTTAAGCCCATCCTTGGGTTAATGTGATGGAATTCAGGACTTAATTTTTTAATAAATATGCATGGAAACTCAGCGCACCTAAGCAAACAGGTGCACTTAGCGTGGGCCACCACTGAGTGAGAATGTCAAAGGAGTCGCTCGCCCTCAGCAGTGAGGACAAGAGGAGTTAAGGAAACCCGTTGTCCGGGAAATGAAGCCTTGAAACTCAGATCACAGGACCTTGGCAGATCAGAGCTCTGATTTCTCTAATGTAGGGACGGAAACTGGATCCAGGTGGCGGGCTGGATCCAAAACTCCTGCACCCCCCTGAGGGCCACTTTGATGTCACCTGGTGGCAGGTGATTCAACTTCAAAGGAAGCACCTTTCTTCATCTGCAGTTGAGCTTGAGTTTGGTTTTTTCCCCTTTGCAGATCAGTTTGAATTAAAGGTGCAACTCAGCATTTCAAGCCACCAGTACGTGAACTTCCTTTTCAGTGGCAATTTGGTGATTCTTGAAACAGGCACCTTTTTCTGTTATCATATGGCACAAGAAAATAAGAAGGCCCTGCTGGATCAGGCCACTTGCCCATCTAGGCCAGCATCCTGTTCTAACAGAGGCCATCCAGTTGCCCCAACGGGAAACCTGTGTGGGAATGTTCAGGGTGGCAGTAGAGGATATATTGTTTATTAATATCCTTCCTAACTTGCGCTAGCAAGTCCCTTTACTTAGCAGAGTTTACACCCCCCTTCTCACGCACAGCAGATAGCTAGTTGCAGGCTCGTGTGAGCCTCTCACTATTGTACAATTCAATCTGTCTTCAGATGGAATTGTACGTTCCTGTTAAGTTCCCTTGAATCCCACTTAAAAGAATGCCACAATCTCATTCAAAGTCAGTAAAAGAAGTTTACTTACATCAGTTCACAGTTGGATTCCTGAAGGCAGGCTTAGTTACAAATATGTACATGTGGATCTACCCCTTATGGGGGAATAATCCCAGTTGGTCAAACAACGAAGGAAGTGAAAAAGAGAGAGGTGTGCTGAGTGACTTGTCCTTTTGTTACCTGGACAGGTTAAGTCACGCCCACCTTCTATCACATGCAAAAGGAAGGATGCTCCAGCCAGGAGGAACAGGAAGTTTCGACTGTCTGGACCAAAAATTCCCTCGCATGTCTTCTCTACCATTATAAGGAATGTTGGACTTGACTGCTCTCAGTGATTACATCCCACAACCTGTAAGCAGGATTTGAACACAAAAGCCCCCTTCCCTTATGTGGTTTCCAGGAACTGTCATTCAGAAGCATTGCTGCCTGTCACAGTCCGGTCTACAGGTGATCAAAGTCCCGCCTGAGGACTTCGGGACCGGGGCAAGATGGCGGGGTGGGAGCAGGAACGAGAGTCCAGAAGCCAGGGCTCCGAGGGTCAGGAAGCAGGGAGTCATGAAGCCAAGGGTCAAGAAGTCAGGAGTCAAGAAGTCAAGGGTCCGAGGGTTGAGAAGCAAGGAGTCAAGAAGCCGAGGTCCAAGGATCAGGAAGAAAGAACCCCAAGGCAGGGAACATGTTGCTGTGGCAAAGAGCCGAAGGGAAATGCTGACCTTATATCCCTTCCCGGCTCTTGGCACCAGGTGCAGTGAGTTACCAAGCGGCCTCACCTGTGCGGACGCACGTTGCCTCTCCAGAACAAACTTAGGAAGGCCCCAATCCTGCAAAGCCCTATGGTCACAGGGCCCGGCTCCTGCATGCACTCCTGACACTGCCTCCAACTGTGGACACAAAACAAAGCCATCCTGACTAGTAGCCATTGATAGCCCTTTCCTCTATGAATTTGTCTAATCCTTTCTCTTTTTTTGTAGTAATTTTTATGAAGTTTCCAATTTTACATTTCCGCTTAAACATTTTACAAACTTTAGAATATCCAAAGACTTCCCTGCTTCTCTTTCCATGATTCATTTTAAATTTCATACGTTCCTGCATATTTTACTATAGCCATTCAAATCTGATTTCCACTTTTACACCAATCAAATATTATTTACATTGTTGAATTTATCTTAATGCTGCCAGAGTTTTTCAGTTGTGTACAGTTTCCCCCCGCCCCATTTAATAAATGTTTTCCACTCTTCCTTAAATATATGTTCTTCTTGCTCTCTTGTTCTATGTGTTAAATCTGCAAGTTCTGCATATTCTTTCATCTTAAATTGGCAATCCTCTAGTTGGGACTAACATTCCATTTGGGGGCTAACAAAAGATGGGCTGCAGTTGTTGCATACATAAATAACCATCTGTGGATAATTTTCAAATAATTCTCTTTCAGTGAATAACATGCAGTAAATTTTAGGTCACTTTTCCAAAGTTTCTCCCAGAGGTTAAGATCTATAAAAAGGTAAAGGGCCCCCTGACCATTAGGTCCAGTCGTGGCCGACTCTGGGGTTGTGGCGCTCATCTCGCTTTACTGGCCGAGGGAGCCGGCGTACAGCTTCCAGGTCATGTGGCCAGCATGACTAAGCTGCTTCTGGCGAACCAGAGCAGCACACGGAAACGCCGTTTACCTTCCCACCAGAGCAGTAGCTATTTATCTACTTGCACTTTGAGGTGCTTTCGAACTGCTAGGTTGGCAGGAGCAGGGACCGAGCAACGGGAGCTCACCCCGTCGCGGGGATTCGAACCACCAACCTTCTGATCAGCAAGTCCTAGGCTCTGTGGTTTAACCCACAGTTCCACCCGCGTCCAAGATCTATATTGAGTCCTATATATATATTGCCCAGTGTTTCATTGAAGCTTTCACAAGCTCGTCTTTCGTTTCCCATTCTAATCAAAAATTATACGTTTTACACAGAAGCTTATCCTTATTTTGTAAAAGTTCTTTTTCAAACTGTGGTCCTAATTTGTCTAATCCTCTTTTAAAGCCATCCAAGTGGGCGGGCGTCCCTGACTCCTGTGGCAAGGAGTTCCACAGTTTAACAGTGTGCTGTCTAAAGAGGGGCTTTCTTTCCTCAATCCAGCTTACCGAAAGGCCCGGTCTTCCATCATGGCCAGACACCGGGAACTCCAGCAAGTTTGACAGGCATCCTGCCGATCAAACAAACCGGAACTGACTTTTGGAACTGCTTTGCGAGATGTTCTTGCAATGGCATTCCATAGCCAATCAATACCCTAACTTCGGCTTCAAGCTTCCATTCACTCCTTAATAGAGCTGTCAGAGTTAACGTGTTTGCTCAAGAAACTTCCACGGAAAGTTGTCTTCTGACAGAATTTTGATCAGGGCCATTTCTCTCTCGCTCGAGTCTTGCGGTCACCGAGGAGAGCAAAGCAAATTGATTTGCGCAAAGGGTTGATAAAGATTCTAATTCCCCGCTCTGTTCAAAGAAGCAGGCCTGGGCTTAACAAAAGGAGGAATT
The DNA here is from genome assembly GCA_034642415.1 of Podarcis siculus. Classification (NCBI taxonomy): domain Eukaryota; kingdom Metazoa; phylum Chordata; class Lepidosauria; order Squamata; family Lacertidae; genus Podarcis; species Podarcis siculus. Next base: position 2,512,280 of record JAXCMG010000059.1, read on the forward strand.
TATCGACATAAATTCAGATAGAGAGGAGCCAGGATGCAGGCTAGAGATATGGGGAGTGGCTGCAAATTACCGGCTGAATTAGGATCAGGCTGTTCCCCAGAGTCAAGGCTCCGCTGTCTTCCACCCCAAATGTCTAGCATCCTGTTCTCGCAGTGGCCAACCATGGTGGATTTGTAGCTGAATAATAATAATAATAATATTTTATTATTTGTTCCCCAGCCACTCTGGGTGGCTTCTAACAAAGATTACATTAAATACATTAAAATGTAACACATTTAAAACTTCCCTGAAGATGTCTTCTAAAAGTCTGGTAGTTGTTTATCTCTTTGACATAGCCACTTCCGGGACCTGGCAAGGAGGTGGGGTTGCGGGCTTCACGCCCACCCCACGTGCGCGGGGGCTGGGTTGCAGCCCCCGCAAGAACAGGGGAATCCCAGCCGCGTTGTCCGCCCAGCTACCCAATTGGGTGGCTGGGAGGGGCATGGCCTGCCCTATTTAGGGCCGGCGCAGCCGGGGCTCACCCTCTTTCGCTGCGCCAGCCAGCACGTTTTCCCACCCTCCCTCCCTTTAGGTAGGTTTCTGACTTTGCTACGGACTTCGGTCTGTCGCCGCAAGGGGCCTGGTAGGAATTTTTCCCAACTGGCGATTTTCAGCCACTTGGTTTTTCGCCTACCTCGTAGCAACTCGTCACAACTCCTCGGCATTGGCTGTTAGGCATTGGTAAGAAGGGGTTAAGAGGATGTGGGCGGGGAGGAAACACCATCATCTCCCCCAAAAAAGTGAAGGGTGGTCCGATAAAGGACTCTGGGGGGCGTGGCCCTGTCCGAAGCCTATGGAGGTGTGGGCCTAAGGCACGCCCCCGAGCGGTGACACGGGGGAGCTCCTAGTTGACGTGCCTCAGCAGGAGACTCCCCCTCTATGGTGCTAACCCTTCCCGGTCTTCAGCAAACGGGCTGGAGCCAGACAGTCAATAGGACCAGTGCCTAAGCCAATGCCTCTCATTCCTGAAATCAATAAAGTTGTGGCCTAATTCTCCCAATTAAACCTTAATTCTGGTGTCCTGTGTCTTTATTTCTCCTTGATGGGTGGTGGGAACTCGCCACGCAACTGAAAGGAGGGTGATCCATAGGGAGGGTGCCACCACCGAATAGGCCCTCTGCTTGGTTCCCTATAGCTTTGCTTCTCACGGGGAGGGAACCACCAGAAGGCCCTTGGAGCTGGATCTGAGTGTCCGGGTAGAACGATGGGGGCGGAGACGCTCCTTCAGGTATACTGGACCGAGGCCGTTTAGGGCTTTAAAGGTCAGCACCAACACTTTGAATTGTGCTCAGAAATGAACTGGGAGTCAATGTAGGTCTTTCAAGACCGGTGTTATATGGTCCCAGCAGCCGCTCCCAGTCACCAGTCTAGCTGCCACATTCTGGATTAGTTGTAGTTTCCGGGTCACCTACAAAGTGGCTGATCGAAACCCAAAAGTGCTCACTAATAGTTCCTCCTCATCCTGGGAAAAATTGTCAAGCGGTGTGCCGCAGGGTTCTCTGTCCAGGGCAGTTTGTTGTTCAACGTTTTTCTAAATGACTTGGGCAAAGGAATCGAGGGGAGCTCATCAGATTTGCAGATGACACCAAACTGGGAGGGGTAGCTAAACGCGCAGAGGACAAAATCGGGATTCAAGATTATGTTCGCAGATTGGAAAAACCGGGCACAAGCTAACAAAATGAATTTCAGTGGGGACAAATGTCAGGTTCTGCACTTAGGCAGGAAGAAACAGGTGCACAACAACAACAACAACAATTTATTATTTATACCCCACCCATATGGCTGGGTTTCCCCAAACACTCTGGGCGGCTTCCAACAGAATATTAAAAAACAATAACCCAGTGGCGTAGCGCGGGGGGTGCCAGGGGTGCGGCCGCACCGGGCGCAACATCGGGGGGGTGCGAGTCCAGAGGGCCCAGCCGCGTCGTGCCCTCGGCCCGCCCCTATTGTCAGAGCGGCCGGCCAGCCTCCGCCTGCTCCTACCTTGCCCACCCGAGGACTGCGGCAGTGCCCGCCCCCGTGGCCACCTACTCCGCCCCGCCTCGCCCATTGGCTCGCCTCCCTCGGCCCCGCCTCTCTCCGATGGCCGCGGGGGGTGCCCTGCTCAGCGCCGGCGCCTTTTTTCAGGGGGTAGGGAGGCTGGACGGGGAGGTGGGGTCGGAAGCGGGCAGAGAAGGAGGGGAGCTCGTAGCCAAAAGGGCTGCGCCGGCCGGCAAAGGGCCGGGGGAAGTTTGGAGAGGAGAAACGCACCGTCATGATTTCCTGGTGGAAGCGGCAGGATTAGGGATGGCGAAGCGTAATTACGCACGAATTTCGCTGGGTGAGAGCTTCGGGGATCGTTCGGCGGAAATGGGAATCAATTGGAATATGAGAAAGAGAGAGAGAGAGAGGGACCATCATTCATAGGCATAGATTTGTAGGGTTAGGGGGCGCAAATCCACAGGTTAGGGGGCGCAAATTACTTGCCTTGCCCCGGGTGCTGACAACCCACGCTACGCCACTGCAATAACCTATTAAACATTAGAAGCTTCCCTAAACAGGGCTGCCTTCAGATGTCTTCTAAAAGTCTGGTAGTAAGTTCGTTTTCTGCTGTTCCAGAAGGCAAAGCCCAAGTCGATGGATTAATTAAAAAGGAAGGACTTTCTGGTGGCAAGAGCTGTTCGACAGTGGATTGGACGACCTCAGAAGGTCGTGGAATCTCCTTCCTAGGAGATTTTTAAACAGAGGTCAGATAGCCACCTGTCAGGGATTCTTCTGTTTTGATTCCTGCATTGCAGAGGATTGGACCAGATGATCCTCAGGCTCCCCCAACTCTACACTTCTACGATTCTCTGACCCTGGGGTCCCTTCCAACCCTGCAATTCTGTGACTAATTTCACAGCGTTTTCTGGAAATGCACAAATAATGTCTCCTCTTGATGTCAACTGGAAGCATTCTGCGATGGAAAAGAAATAATTTCATGCATGGCGATGCCAATTCAATCTTTTTGTTCAGATGGCCTGAAAGCTTCGGGGAAAACAAAACTAATTATAACTAGAATGAATCTCAGAAATAGCAGAAGGACCCACAAACCTCGAAACCGGAGCGAAGCGAAGAGCATTCCTCCCGTGTTATGAAAATCCTTTTTTTGTTGTTGTTGTTGTTGTTTCTTTGGAGATATTTTTAGGACACTTTCCCAGATGAGACTGGACTCTCTTGGCCTTAAAGTCCACACAAGTCTACACAACTTATGGCAAACATGGTGGGCAGCCAATGAGAAGACCTGGGTTGCAACAGTGCCTCTTCCCACTTGTCATTCCCAGAAACTGAGATAACCTGCTTATCGTGTCATCGACCCAGTCCTGTGGAACTCTCTGCCACTGGAGATTCAGCAGGCACCTTCCACTGGGCCTGCACAGGCAATTGAGAACAGATCCTTCCACATTGGTCAATCAACACTTGTTTTTTAACTTTTCATGGTTGTTATTGTAGGGTCCTGTGTTTTTATTGCAGCAAAGCACTTGGATAGATGGTTTTCATGAGACAGCAGGTACAAATAATTTTAAATAAATAAATGATTGCTGAATAAACTAGTATCCAGAGGCATTCTGCTTCTAATTCTCTTTTAAAGCCATTGTGGGGGGTGGGGTTCCATAGGTTAACTATGTGTAATTTGAAAAAGTCTGATTTTTTCATCTGACCTGAATCTTCCAACATTCCAGTGCATTATAGGGTTATGGGAGGGAGAGAAAAACTTCTCTCTATCCAGTTTCTCCATGCATATACTTTCATTGTATCCTCTCTAACATGCATTTTCTCTAAACTAAAATCCAAAAAACAAATGTTGTGAGGTTTCTTCATAGGAGAGTTTTTCCACCCCTTTGATGGGAACAGCCAATCTTCCATTCTAAAACATCTGGCCACAGAGATCTCTCACTTTGGTCTTGTGACACATAACTATTCTTCCCTCCCAAAAACCCCACATTTTTTAAAAAAGCCAGCCACCCTGACAGCTATTTTGGGGCAACAGGCCCATAACTTGCAATAACTGAATGCATAATATGATCTGACTCAAAACAGGGAAGATGAAGCGATCTGTCCACACAGGAGTTCAGATAGGTAGCTGGAGGCAAATCCATGTCTCAGAGAGATCTGTGAGGTGTGGAAAGTAGAGCCAGATGTTTGGGGGTTTTTTTAGTGGGGAGCGTACCCCACACTGAGCATTTCAAGCGATGGCAGGTGGAATCGGTACTGAAAGAGCTCCCACAAAGAAGCTTTCAACTTTGGCCCATTGTCATGGCAACCGGCATCCAATTAGACCTGCCGGATGGCCGTAAATATCAAAGCAAGCCAGGAAAACGAACACCACTCTTGGCTTAATTACCTGGCTGCCCCGTTTCTCGGCTGATGCAAATTTGGATCCATGACTTGACTCGGTTCCAAAATGTTCATGGGGCTGAAGTCCCTGATTCGAATCTCGCTGCCATCGTACCGCATGCCGGGAGCTGCAGTCTCCTATCTGTCATACAGGGATGATAACACCCGCCTTGCCTAACAGAGTTACAACAAGATGTCGTGGGCCAAGAGATTTAAAATAAGCAGGATGTGAGCACAGCAGTGCTCTGCCCACCCTCTGATTTCCACCTCCGACACCAGAGGCAACTGTGGATCGTGGCCCCGAAAGCCTTGTCCTCCATTAAATTGTTTCATCTTCTTTTAAAGTTCTGGACTCTCCTTCCTTGGAGACTTTTAAGCAAAGGTTGGACAGCCATCTGTCAGGGACGCTTTAGACCAGATAAACCTTGGGGTTCCTTCAGGGGGGCCAACTGGAATAAAATATGGGGGGAGTAAGCCCTGCCCTGCATAATCAATCTCGTGCCATGGTGCAGGGACAATGCCTGTCAACTGTGGAGGAATCCCAAATATTTTAGGGGGGCTGGAGACCTCTACTTCGGCTTCATTGACTATGCAAAAGCCTTTGACTGTGTCGACCACAGCAAACTATGGCAAGTTCTTAAAGAAATGGGAGTGCCTGATCACCTCATCTGTCTCCTGAGAAATCTCTATGTGGGACAAGAAGCTACGTTAGAACTGGATATGGAACAACTGATTGGTTCAAAATTGGGAAAGGAGTACGGCAAGGCTGTATATTGTCTCCCTGCTTATTTAACTTATATGCAGAATTCATCATGCGAAAGGCTGGGCTGAATGAATCCCAAGCCGGAATTAAGATCGCCGGAAGAAATATCAACAACCTCAGATATGCAGATGACACAACCTTGATGGCAGAAAGTGAGGCGGAATTAAAGAACCTTTTAATGAGGGTGAAAGAGAAGAGCACAAAATATGGCTTGAAGCTCAACATCAAAAAAACGAAGATCATGGCCACTGGTCCCATCACCTCCTGGCAAATAGAAGGGGAAATGGAGGCAGTGAGAGATTTTACTTTCTTGGGCTCCATGATCACTGCAGATGGTGACAGCAGCCACAAAATTAAAAGACGCCTGCTCCTTGGGAGAAAAGCGATGACAAACCTAGACAGCATCTTAAAAAGCAGAGACATCACCTTGCCAACAAAGGTCCGTACAGTTAAAGCTATGGTTTTCCCAGTAGTGATGTATGGAAGTGAGAGCTGAACCATAAAGAAGGCTGATCGCCGAAGAATGGATGCTTTTGAATTCTGGTGCTGGAGGAGACTCTTGAGAGTCCCATGGACTGCAAGAAGATCCAACCTCTCCATTCTGAAGGAAATCAGCCCTGAGTGCTCACTGGAAGGACAGATCTGAAGCTGAGGCTCCAAGACTTTGGCCACCTCATGAGAAGAGAAGACTCCCTGGGAAAGACCCTGATGTTGGGAAAGATGGAGGGCACAAGGAGAAGGGGACGACAGAGGACGAGATGGTTGGACAGTGTTCTCGAAGCTACAAACATGAGTCTGACCAAAGTGCGGGAGGCAGTGGAAGACAGGAGTGCCTGGCGTGCTCTGGTCCAGGGGGTCACGAAGAGTCGGACACGACTAAATGACTAAACAACAACAACCTATTAACTCTTTCCCCCTGTACAGACATTTTAAAAAGAACAGGCAAACCCCACAACACTGTTGCTCTATCTAGGGTTTATTTTATTTGTTTTTTACCTTTTATTTTGGAAATGTGCATTTTCCCCCCTTTATATTTTTGGTAGTCCCCAAGAGAGTGGGACCCTAAGCTACAGCTTGTTTAGCTTATACGTAAATCTGGAACTGGTGGGGATATAAGGAGAGGAGAAGGCTCTGTTTCGGAGCTTTCCTCCAGCACCTCCTGAGACAGGGAAGAAATCTCCTGAGGTAACTAGATGCTGTCAAGAACATCTGCGCCACCAGTTTCCGGGAGAGAAAGGGGGCTGTTCTCAGAGTGACTTTCTCGGGGGATCCCGACCAACGTTTTGAGCTGTCTGGAGCATTGCAGAGCAGACACTTCACCATTTTCTGTCTGACTGGGAAGCCTTGGAGAATTTGGCAAGTCAGGCGGGCAGGTTAGCTGTCTCTGCTGGAAAGGAGGAAGGAGGCTCTTTTGCTGAGGGGAGCCCAGAGGCTGGGGGGGGAGCATTTCTTTGTGATTTGAGACGGAGTGGGGCCCTGACGCTGAGATGCACAGCGGCTGGAAGGGAGGGACCACCTGACAGCTGGACTTGCTGCTCCCCCCTTGCGATGGCATCAAGCGCCGTGTTGCATCCTGCAGACAAACTCTTTGAAGTTTCAGAGCGATGGCGTCTCATGACTGACAGGCTGGGCTGTGACAGCCTGTCCTCTCTCAAGGCTTCATGTGTGTGTGTGACTTTCCCCCCTCGCCCGTTACTAATGCAGAAAAAGAAAAAGAGGGGTAGGATAAAAAGGGAGGAATCAGCAGCCACTCTCAAAGTCTCCTGGAGCAATTGTATTGATGGCTGAGATAAGGAACATATGTTTGCAAAAAGATTGAGCTGTTAGGAGGAACAGAGGGAGCTTTTTCATCAGTTCATGGGCCCTCCTCGCCTCCTCAGCGTGGGATGTAATCCACTGGGAGCAGTCAAGTGCAACATTCCTTGTTTTGCTAGAGTGGACATGCAAGGAAATGTTTGGTCCAGCCAGTCAAAACTTCCTGTTCCTCCTGGTGACATATACTCAGAGTCCTGTAGTGATTCCATGCTCTTTGTTATGTACTGAGTTGAATAGGATCCAAAATGCAGCAGTCTGATTGGTCCTAGAACAATAGGATTCAGAATGCAGCAGTCTGATTGGTCCTAGAACAATAGGATTCAGAATGCAGCAGTCTGATTGGTCCTAGAACAATAGGATCCAGAATGCAGCAGTCTGATTGGTCCGCAGTAGCCACCCAATCCAGGTGGAAGTGAATCCGCAACCTGATTGACCCACAGGAGAATCCCGGAATTAGCCAATCACATGGGGCCTATTGTGTAAATAATGTATATAAAGCAGACATTTTGGAGGAACTTCCATTCCTTGCTACTATGAGCTGAATAAAGAGCATGAAATCCACTCCGAGTATATTTCACTCTTTATTGCAGCTTGTAAACCAGTGATTGAATTGCCCCCCAAACCTCAGGCTTTTATTTACATTATTTACACAATGAGTCCCATCTGATTGGCTAATTCTGCTTCCCTCCTGGAGCCCGATTGGTCTTTTCCTGCAGGCCAATCAGTTGTTGCATTCTAGGATCCTACTTGCTTATTGTTCTAGGATCCAAGCTTAGTACATAACACCTGGGCTGGAGCATCCTTCCTTGCATGGGACTAGTGGGTGGGCGTGATCTTTCCAGACCTGGTAAAAGGCCAAGGCATGTTGCCACCCTCCCTCTTTTCCATCTTCCTTTCGTCCTGCGAACTTCCCAGACTGCTAACTGCAGTCATTAGGTCAACCCACATTTGGGGTAAACCTGTTTTTATATGCTTGTAACTTTAAGCCTTAAGCCTGTCTTCAGGGATCACACTGTGCTCTGCCTGATTGTGAGTAAACTCTCTTTTTATTGCCTATGAACAAGACTGTGGTGTCTTTATTCTTTTAGGAGGGATTCAAGGGGTCTTACCAGGAAAATATTAGAACACATTTCAATTTGGACAAGCCAGGTGGAACTGCGTATTGTCTTAAGAAACTCACACGAGTTTGCAACTAGTTTTCTGCTGGGTAAAGGGGAATGCCCTCTGCTAAGTAAAGGAACTTGCTAATGCAAGTTAGGAAGGATATTAATAAGCAATATATCCTCTCCTGCCACCCTGAATATTCCCACACTCAGTTACCTCTCCCCAGTTCCCCCATTTTCATGTAACTTTATTTATATATTTAATAAAACTTATACACCACTTGGTTGTAAAAAAGAAAGGGAAAAAAGATCAACAGCATCCAAGCAGTTTAGAAAAAGATACGACGAGAAAACCCAGGATCTTCTTCTTAATTTATTTATTTGGTTTTTCAGATTACAATTTTACAATCACCTATCCAACATACAACATAAAAAAAAGATTCCAAAAAATCTCCTGGACTTCCTTCCTCTCCTTTGTGGGTCCTATTATTAATCATTTCCTCCTGCATCTTTTATGCTAATCCAAATCTTTTACCTCTCCATTGTGTCCAAAATTCACTATTAAACTACAAGTGTTATTCTAATCCGGCTAATGATTTTAACTGTTTACAACGGCTTTTAAGATAAATTATAAATTTAACCCATTCTTTATTAAAATTTTGGTCTTCCTGATTTCTGATTCTGCCAGTCATTTTATTCATTTTGGCATAATCCATCAACTTGATCTGCCATTGCGTGGACAGGCGGAGTCCCCAGATCCCGAGTGGTCCCCCCCCCATCATGTGGAATAACGACTCAAGACAACGTGCTATGGGATTAAATTGGCCACAAATTTATTAAATTTCAAATGTGGGTAGACCTTGGCTCAGGCATTGGGCGTTCTCCCTCCCCAGTCCCCAGCTGGGGACCTAGGGAGCATCAGGGTTATCCAGTGTGTGGGGGGGGGGGGGATGAGCCGGCTCTGGAGAACATATATTGAAGCAGAGATAGCCGCCCCTGTTACGCCGCCGCCGCAGGGGAGAGCAATGGCGACCTTTCGGCGTACGGTCAAAGCTTCCCTTCAGAAACCCCTTTAACGGGGAACCCTGGTATCGCCGCCGCAAAGAGGAAGATGGACTAAAGGATTCCGCCCAAGGCCTGATACCGCCAAAGTTGTGACGTTTTGCTACGGGAAAGGCGAAACCTGCCAATGCAGGGAAATTCCTTTCCGGTCCTTTAACAGCGACCTTAACGTAGCAGCGCCCGCATACCTGTGAAGAACCTGCAAAACCTGTGAAGAAAAGTTAACCTGCAAAATAAGACATTAACTGAGGGTGGGTAGGGTGGGAGAAGCTCTGGAGCCAAGTGAGGATTCCCAGATAAGATCCTCCCTCTATTGTGTGGGCAGGTAATCCCTCCCCTACCTGGCCTGGTCTCCTTGGCAACGCTTCCCCCAGGTGGGATTGGACAACTGACTGAGGTAGGCAGGGACCTCCAGGTATCCCACCTGAGGGAAGGCAAAGCCAAGCCTATGCTGTTGGAGCCGCTCCAGATCTAGGGGCTGTGCGCGTCCACGCAAAGGGCGCCCCCCGTTTTAAGCGGGGAGCGGTCATTCCTCTCTGGTAGGGACATTACCTTCTTTCCACCTCTGGGCCAATAACAGCTGTGCAGCCGTGGTCACATACATAAATAGTCTTTTCTGCTCCCTTGAGATTTTGGCACCTAGAATTCCTAAAAGAAAGGCTTTGGGGGTTTTAAGAAAAAGTCATTTTGAACATTTTTTTCAACTCATGATATATCATTTCCTGCCAACCCCAGATCTTCAACAGGCCATGCATGCGCTGCCTTCAACTTGGTGACCTTCAAATTGCAGGGGTCCTACTCTTTGAGATTCCTCTGTCATGCGCCACAGAGCTTCCTCTCTGCCTTGGCTGTGGCTCCCATGAGGAGGAAAGCAGGATTTGGGGAAGTATTGGAAGTGAGAACTCTCCCTTCTGTCATGGATGCTTGAGTTGAGTTCCCAGCATTGCAGGGGGTTGGACTAGATGACCAACGGAGGGTCCCTTCCAACTCTCCAATTCTAGGATTCTATGGCTCTTGGGCATGGGTCGGCAAACTAAGGCCCGTGGGCCGGATCAGGTCCAATTGCCTTCTAGATCCGGCCCGCAGATGGTGTGGGAATCGCCAGTGTGTGGGTCGCCAGCGTACGCGTTCTTTCCCTCTCCCTCACACGACGGATACCTACGGGACCGCCTCTCCCGGTATGCCCCACGGAGGACCTTAAGGTCCACAAATAGCAACACCCTAGAGGTCCCAGGGCCCTAAGGAAGTCAGATTAGCCTCAACCAGAGCCAGGGCCTTTTCAACACTGGCCCCGGCCTGGTGGAACACTCTGTCTCAAAGATTCTCTTTGTCATCTGATGGGAGGGCGTTCCACAGGGCGGGCGCCACCACCAAGAAGGCCCTCTGCCTGGGTCCCTGTAACTTGGCTTCTCACAATGAGGGAACCGCCAGAAGGCCCTCGGCGCTGGACCTCAGTGTCCGGGCAGAACGATAGGGGTGGAGACGCTCCTCCAGGTATACTGAGCCGAGGCCGTTTAGGGCTTTAAAGGTCAGCACCAACACTTTGAATTGTGCTTGGAAACATACTGGGAGCCAGTGTAGGTCTCTGGCCCCTCCCAAGATCTGAGGGAGAGTGGACCGGCCCCTTGCTGAAAAAGTTTGCTGACCCCTGCTCTTGTGCATCATGGATGTTTTTCCCTGTTCCTTAAGGCATAAGTCCGAGAGAGAGAGGGAGTCCGTGCTGCTTCCTTCCATCCCCTGAGCCTGGTGACCTTTCCTGCCTCCTGCTTGTAAGGACCCGCCAGCAGCCCACTTGGCAGAGTTCCTGCGCTTCTCCCGGGGGCTCAAGGAGAGGGCATTTCGCCTCCTGTTTTTATTTCATTCTGAGTCCTGGGCAGGGTGCCAACCCACAAGGCACCATCAAGCTTGCCGTCTCGCGCTGCTGTTTTATATACAGTA
>JAXCMG010000059.1:2523365-2563470 GCA_034642415.1 Podarcis siculus
ACACAACCTTGATGGCAGAAAGTGAGGCGGAATTAAAGAACCTTTTATTGAGGGTGAAAGAGGAGAGCGCAAAATATGGTCTGAAGCTCAACATCAAAAAAACGAAGATCCTGGCCACTGGTCCCATCACCTCCTGGCAAATAGAAGGGGAAGAAATGGAGGCAGTGAGAGATTTTACTTTCTTGGGCTCCATGATCACTGCAGATGGTGACAGCAGCCACGAAATTAAAAGACGCCTGCTCCTTGGGAGAAAGGCAATGACAAACCTAGACAGCATCTTAAAAAGTAGAGACATCACCTTGCCAACAAAGGTCCGTATAGTAAAAGCTATGGTTTTCCCAGTAGTGATGTATGGAAATGAAAGCTGAACCATCAAGAAGGCTGATAGGCGAAGAATTGATGCTTTTGAATTCTGGTGCTGGAGGAGACTCTTGAGAGTCCCATGGACTGCAAGAAGATCAAACCTCTCCATTCTGAAGGAAATCAGCCCTGAGTGCTCACTGGAAGGACAGATCCTGAAGCAGAGGCTCCAAGACTTTGGCCACCTCATGAGAAGAGAAGACTTCCTGGAAAAGACCCTGATGTTGGGAAAGATGGAGGGCACAAGGAGAAGGGGACGACAGCACGAGATGGTGTGACAGTGTTCTCGAAGCTACCAGCATGAGTTTGAGCAAACTGCGGGAGGCAGCGGAAGACAGGAGTGCCTGGCGTGCTCTGGTCCAGGGGGTCACGAAGAGTCGGGCACGACTAAACGTCTAAACAACAACAACAAATGACTGTACTGTCAGACATGGAGAGTTCTCCTCTTCCATAACTTCACAGATGAAAATTAATGAGCAGTTGATATATTCATAGTCCTTTTATTACAGCGTCATATTGTGAGAACAGATACACAGCTCTCCGCAAGGAGGGCAGTTGACTACTCTAAATTCTCCTTCTGGCTTCCGCAGCATTTTAGGCGTCAACGAGAAGTTCCTCCATCCCTCTGACTCTTTTGCTCTCTGATACGTTTGGACCTCCGAGTCCATGGTGAGGGGGGCGGTCCCCCACACTCTCAAGGGACATCTCAACTAGCCGCACCCTCCCTTCTGGCTCCCTTGTCATTATCTCATAATTGGGTAACTCCTCCCTAAGCTCTTCAGCTTCTGTACAAGTACATATTTACAGTAGATAATTAAATGAGCAAGTTAAATGAATTTGGATATGCGGAAGATTTGAAAAAATAAATTTAAGGAACCACAGAAGGAGGGAGAAGGAAGTCAAATTTTGAAATGTTAAATGGATTGTAAAATTAATGGAAATGTATAAATTTGAAAAGTATAAATAAAAACTGTAAAAACTGAAAAAAAAAAAAAAAAGGAAATTAATAAGCGTACATTAAAAGAAAATGAGAAGAGAAGACTCCCTGGAAAAGACCCTGATGCTGGGAAAGATGGAGGGCGCAAGGAGAAGGGGATGACAGAGGACGAGATGGTGGGACAGTGTACTCGAAGCTACCAGCATGAGTTTGACCAAACTGTGGGAGGCAGTGGAAGACAGGAGTGCCTGACATGCTCCATGTCAGGTCCATGGGGTCACGAAGAGTTGGACACGACTAAACAACAACAACATTTAAGGGCAGGCACATCTTGGTTCTGGGTTCCTCCTCCCTCCTGCGTGTGGTGAGTGAGGACCTTATTGCAACAGATCAATAAAGATCAGGCTTACTAGCTGCTTTGCTTCTCAATATTCTCCGGTTGTCCTCTGTTATTTTCTCCTACCAATAGGGAACCTACGTAAGGATCTATTCGGGCTCTTGGATACCCCATAAGGGAACAAGGACAGATGTTTGTTTACAACAGTCTCACAAGTTTAGAAAGGAATTTGCAACGTTTGCCTTGCTCTCTTTGAGATCTGCTGTTCTTTCAGTGTTGGTTCGGCAATTTTCATCCCAATACTAACTTCTCCAGGAACCGCCAGAGCGAGCGAGGGAGGGGGGATACTCCCTTTCTCCCACCCCCTCTGGCATGAAGGGAAAGAGCAGCCATTGGCTCCCACTGCTGGGCTCCCCCAGAGTGCAGTGTGGCATAACAGAAGCCATTTCCATGGCTCACCTCTGCTTTCGCTCTAATTGCGCCATGCTGGGATGTGGCACGATTTCGACAGCCGGTGTTTCAGATCTCGAAACACAGCACATTTTGCCCCTCAGACGCGCAAGAAGGAAGGAGGGCATTGGACTCGGACGAAAGGGATCAAAAAATTCTGGGAAATGATCCATGAAGAAATTAAAAAATTAATAAAGGTTTCATATAACTAAAGGGCAGAAGCATACTTATTAGGAATTTTGAGTAAGGATATTCCCAAAGATAAAATTAACAAATTCCTATACGCAACAACAGCAGCCAGAATGTTGGTGACCAGTTACTGGAAAGGAAATCACATCCCAAGGAAAAGGGAATGGCTAAGTAAACTATGTGAGTATCTGGAGTTAGCAAAATTAACGGACATAATAATGCATAAATCTAAAACTATGGTACAGAAACAATTATTATTTACTCGAACAGGGATCAAACACGAAAGTTTGGTTGTGCTTAGACTAACCTTGTGAAGAATACAGAGAATACAAAGATTAGATGGACTATGAAAGAATTTAAGGGAAGGAAGTGACTGAAGAACAGATGTAAAGGTGAAATAGATAACCAAGAGACTTGTGGTGAATGCGGTGGAAGTCTTTTACAATATTTTAACTAGGATTTATATATTGTAATGTTTGAAGTATGAATTTGGAATAATAGATTATGAAAAGTATTTTTTCTCTTCATTCTTTTTCTTCTTTCTTTTGTCTTTCTTCTTTTCTAGTCTGCATTATGGAAAATCGTGTAGACAAAATGTTTTTGTGTATGGTTATGTATTGTTTCTATTTCTTTTTTTCTATTCATTTTTTGGTGACATTTAATAAAATTTAATAATTTTAAAAAAAGAGTTGGAAGGTACCCGAGGGGCATCTAGTCCAAACCACCCACCCACCCCAGACTGCAGGAATCTCAACTATGGCAGAAGGCCCTCGGCGCTGGATCTCAGTGTCCGGGCAGAATGATGGTGGAGACCCAAGGGGACAGCAGGGAGGTGAGGCCAGTAAAGCATGAGGAGTGAGCAAGGGAGGCAGAACTAGTAAGCCCAGAGGTGGCCCCGAGCCCGAGCGGCCACAGGTACCAGAGCCACAACCGAGCAGACCAGTGGCGCTTGACCAAACAGCTCCGGCAACCCTGGAACAAGAATCAGAACCAGGAACCCCTACTGAGGGACACCCCAGACCACAATGCATACGTAGGCGACCGGCATACCTCAATGTCTACAAATGCTAACCTTCCAGGTGCAACGGGAACTTAGAGGGGAGGGGTGTTATGTGCTACGCTTGTATCCTACAACAAAAGGCAGGTAGGATCCTAGAATGGGCAGGTAGGAAAAGACCAATCAGGCTCCAGGAGGGAAGCAAATCAGACGGGACCCATTGTGTAAATAATGTATATAAAGCCTGAGATTTGGGGGTGGGAAGTGTCATCCACTGTTTTACGAGCTGCAATAAAGAGCATGAAATCACTACACGACTCCGAGTATATTTCATTTACAACAAGAGACAGAAAAGATTTTGTGGGGAAACAGTGTTTTTCTCCTTGCTTTATAAGATTTCGGTGAGACGTCAACTGTTAACCCAGAGTTGCATCTGTCAAGATGTCCCAGTATGAATGCACTGTGGGACATCAACCAAGAAACAAAATGAAAACATTGTTCCCGAAGAAGGACATTCGGATTGGGAGCGTATTAAATGTCAGTAGGAGCGCCCCTCGCTCCCTCGCTAATTCTTGAGTTAATTTAGTAACTGCAAACACTGTCAGGAAACATATTTGACATGCGCTAACCTTCAGCCACAGATCAGAGGCAGAAGGAAAAGGAGAGGGAGGGAGAGAGAGAGAAGGTCGTTTACTACTAAGTACAACATGGCTAAATCATCTCAGGAGAATGACCCTTTTATCTTGACGGGTTATTGTACCTGTCACATTAAGTAAGGGATGTCCTAAGCAGGACGCGCCAAGGAAGCCAAACGATGGAGATCCATGACAGGCTCATCATGCAAGCGAGAATTGCATTTCCAAATGGGTGATTAATGACTGGAGAACAGCTGTAGGGGGAGCCAGAGAAGAGAGTCATAGTAGAGTTGGAAGGGAACCCCAAAGGTCATCTAGCCCAACCCAACTGAAGGAGCGTCTCCACCTCCATCGTTCTGCCCGGACGCTGAGGTCCAGTGCCAAGGGCCTTCTGGTGGTTTCCTCTTTGCGAGAAGCAAAGCTACAGGGAACTGGGCAGAGGGCCTTCTTGGTGGTGGCGCCTTCCCTGTGGAAATCTCTCCTACCAGATGTCAAAGAGAACAACAACTACCTGACTTTTAGAAGACATCTGAAGGCAGCCCTGTTCAGGGAAGCTTTTAATGTTTAATAGATTATTGTATTTTAATATTGTGTTGGAAGCCGCCCAGAGTGGCTGGGGAAACCCAGCCAGATGGGTGGGGTATAAATAATAAATTATTATTATTACCCCCTGCAATGCAGGAATTGCAGCTAAAGAACCCCTGACAAGTGGCCGTCCAGTCTCTGCTTAAAAACCTCCAAGGAAGGAGAGTCCACCACCTCCCAAGCGAGACCGTTGCACCATCAAATGGCTCTTCCCGTCAGGAAGTTCTTCCTAATGTTGAGTTGGAATCTCCTTTCTCGCAACTTGAAGCCATTGGTTCGGGTCCTCCCCTCCAGAGCAGGAGAAAACAAGCTTGCTCCATCTTCCATGTGACAGACCTTGAGATATTTAGATGGCTCTCGTGTCTGCTCTCAGTCTCCTCTTCTCCAGCGTGGTGTAGTGGTTAAGAGCGGTGAACGCGTCATCTGGTGAACCGGGTTCACTTCCCCGCTCCTCCACATGCAGCTGCTGGGTGACCTTGGGCCAGTCACACTTCTCTGAAGTCTCTCAGCCCCACTCACCTCACAGAGCATTTGTTGTGGGGGAGGAAGGGAAAGGAGAATGTGAGCCGCTTTGAGACTCCTTCGGGTAGTGATAAAGCGGGATATCAAACCAAATCCAAACTCCAAATAAGAGTAGGAACAGGAATATCCTTTTATGGTCAGAAGTACAGGAAGGAATACCCTTTTATGGTTAAAAATACTGGAGCAGGAACATATGTGATGTCAACCTGCATGTATAGGCTGACGTGGTTGGATTCCTGGGGAAGGGGGGAGAGGGTGCCTGGAGGATATATATACTGCATGAAATTTCTCATTTCTTTGGACTTGCTGTGGACTGACCACGCAAGTGCCTTCTGCTATCCGGAGAGCAGAATAAACTCTTTCTTTGAATCAACCTCGGTGTCATTTGACTTCCTTCCTCCTGTCCCGGAGCAGCACAGACCCAATCGGTGAACTCCAATAAGGCTACAATAGCAAAAGAACCCCTGACAGACAGCCATCTGAATTCTGCTTAAATGCCTCCAATGAACCATAGACTCATAGAATTGTAGAGTTGGAAGCGTCACCTAGTCCATGTCCCTGCGATGGAGGAATCACAGCTAAAACCACAGCTTTAAATCTTGGTGACTCCAAGGAGTAGCTCTCGCTTTCTTACTGCGATGAGGCAAGCTCGGCTTCCGGCTTGCTTTCCTGCCTCTTCCCGCAACTCCCCCCTCTGAGCTGCCCTCATTTCCCTCCTGAGCTGAGGGTGGCTCGCGAAGCTGCTGTTGAGACCCAACGTGGACTGAAAAGCCAGGCAGCCATGTTCAGAGCTAGGGAAACTACCAGATTCCCCACCGGAACACACCCCGCTTCTCAGACACCAGGACAGCAGAGATTATTTTCATTGCTTCCCCAAACGCCGCTCAGATACCAGCCGAGTCCCATCAAGACTAAACTATCACTGCAAACAGGCAAAGCTGGTGCGTCTCTCTCTTGGCAAATAAGGAAACCAGAAAGCTGTCGCGCGTTGTATCAGTCGTAAGTGAGGAGCTGATCCCTTGACATTCCACCGTATCATCAAGCTGAAAGGCTCCAAAGGAAAAATCCATGGGAATCCTCTATAAGCTACTGTGAAAGAGTTACATGACTTGCTAATTGTCCTCTGAGCTCATGCTTCTCTCGACATTGGCCTGTTGGTATCCGTCTGTCTCGGGAGACAATGGAGGAGTCCACCTGTGGAGGTTAGGTCAAACCATCAGAGTTACAGCGCCTGCTGTGGCTGTAGAGACCGATACTGGAGACACATGTTTTGTTCCAGCCGGGGCAGAGGACGGCATCCAGTTGTGCTGCTACAGATGCACCAGGGCGTTCCTTCTCTCTGTGCTCCTCCCAGCGGTCATTCCTCCTCCTCTGGGTCCCTGCTGTGGATTCACAACCTGACTGTCATAGAATCATAGAATCATAGAGTTGGAAGAGACCACAAGGGCCATCGAGTCCAACCCCCTGCCAAGCAGGAAACACCATCAGAGCACTCTGCTGTCATCTGCAAGGGATTCCCACATGACAAGGGGAATGTGGCCAGCCTTCATGTCCCGTTTTGCAGTACAGAGTTGGTCTGCCAATGGGCCTGGCGCCAGAAGCCATTTCCCCTGGAGAACATCCTTGAGGGTCCTGCCATCTTCCATGGGCATGACCGAGCCAATGTAGACATCACTGAGACAGGAGTAAGAACATGCCAGGAATGTGGGCATGGGAGAACACATATTGGTTTGGGATTCTGTCCTGCCATGTGATGCCCCAAATCTTCCTGACGCAGCGCATGTGGAAGGGGGTGAGGCCTCGCACCTGACACTTGTAAGTTGCCCACAACTCACTTCCATAAAGGTAAAAAGGTAAAGGACCCCTGGGCAGTTAAGTCCAGTTAAAGGCGACTATGGGGTTGCGGCGCTCATCTTGCTTTCAGACATTGGCCTTTTGGTATCCGTCTATCTCAGGAGACAATGCAGGAGTCCATTTTTGGAGGTTAGGTCAAACCATTAGAGAGTTTCAGCCCCTGCTGTGGCTGTAGAGACCGATACTGGAGAGACATGTTTTGTTGCAGCTGGGGCAGATGAAGGTGCCCGGTTGCGCTGCTGCAGATGCACCAGGGCCTTTCTTCTCTCTGCGCTCCTCCCAGCGGTCATTCCTCCTTCTCTGGTCACTGCTGCAGATGCACAACCTGACCGCCTCCTGTCGTCTGCAAGGGATTCCCACCTGGCCAGGTTGATGTTGCCGGCCGTCATGTTACGTTTACAGACATCTTTGCAACACAGAGTCGGCCTGCTAGCCAGAAGCGGAGCTAGATGCTCGGGCACCCAGTGCATCGCACATGCTGTGCACCCAGGGGTGGGGCCATGGGGCAGGGAGAGCATCTCGGGGGGGGCGAGACACCCAGGGGGGTGGAGCGAGCATCCCATGGAGGACTGCTTCCTGGGTGTGGGGGGAGCCACACTGATTTGCCAGCAGCCTTCCTCTCTTCCCTCTTCCTTTTGACAGCTTGGAGGAGGCTTCCCCCCTCCCCCAGGAAGCAGCCCGGGAGCAGGGGGCAACGGCACACTGCCCACCTGCAACTCCCAAGCCTCCTCTGAGCTGTCAAAATGAGGGGGAAGGGCGGAAGGCCGCCGGCAAGGCGGTGCAGCTCCCCCCCTTCCCCCAATGGCTCAGGGCAGGCTTGGGAGTTGCAGGTGGGCAGCACACTTAATGTCACCCCCCTCAAGTGATGACACCCAGAGTGGACCGCCCCACTTCCTCTGCCCCTGCTGCTAGTAGGGCTGCTGCCTGAAGCCATCTCCACTAAGAGCATGTCCTATATCTGCAAATGTAACACTATAAGCTGAGCCTACAGGATCAGACCAGTAGCCCATCTGTTAGAATTCCTGCTCTGTGATTGCAGTCATGGGATTGTTGTCTATCACATGACGGTGTATGTTTTCATTCCACCGTGTGGGAAGTGACGGAGACAGGATGTTTGTGATACTGTGTTCCATGAAGTGGGACTGTTGTCCTTTGTTCTTTTTCTCTTTGCTGTCTGAAGCTAGAGAGAGAGGGAGCCATGTTGCAGTGCTCCGTGTGCGTTTATATGTAAATAAAGTAGATTAGCCAAAATGCTGAGTTGCTGAGGTCTGTTACACATCTGTGCAAACTCTGCGGATCCCTAAGTGTGCCGGTGTCTGTTGGCATCGGTCGCTGTGATGTTCGGGCTGAAGAAAGCTTTTGAAGCTCCTGAATGAAAGACCAGGAGGGAGAGAACATGCCAGTCGGGCATGTGTCTCTGCCAGGGTCCTACTCGAGTGTAGGACGAGCTCCTGACACCATCTAGCCCAGCATCCTTTCCTCATTGGCCAACTGGATGCCTGTGGGAAACAAGAGCAACACTTTCTCTTCCTGTGGGTTCCAGAAGCGGATATTCGGAAGTATGAAGACAGAGCACAGCTTTCATGACTAGTAGCCATCAATAGCCCTCTCCTCCATGAATTTGTCTAATCCTCTTTTAAAGCCATCTAGGTTAGACTGCATGAAGATCCAACCGATCCATTCTGAAGGAAATGAGCCCTGAGTGCTCACTGGAAGGACAGGTCCTGAAGCTGAGGCTCCAAGACTTTGGCCACCTCATGACAAGAGAAGACTCCCTGGAAAAGACCCTGATGCTGGGAAAGATGGAGGGCACAAGGAGAAGGGGACAACAGAGGACGAGATGGTTGGACAGTGTTCTTGAAGCTACCAGCATGAGTTTGACCAAACTTCGGGAGGCAGTGGAAGACAGGAGTGCCTGGCGTGCCCTGGTCCATGGGGTCATGAAGAGTCGGACACGACTAAACAACAACAGGTTGGCAACCACCATTGCTTCCTGTGGGAGGGAGTTCCATAGTTTAACTCTGCACTATGTGAAGAGCTACTTTCCTGAATCTGTCCTGAATCTACTTAAGTAAATAATGAAATTGAAGCCCTGTTCATACACACAGCAGGCCCTTTGCAATGAATCCTCGCTTCCACGTTTGGTGGCAACCCTAGAAGAACAACTTCTCCCTCCTTGGTGGAAGAGCAATGGGGTGAGTCTACAAAATAGTAATAGTGAGCCAGTCTGCAGAATCTGCAGTAAATAAGCAGCTTATAAAATATAAATGCTGCACTGAAAACTCTCCCAGGTTCTGCATCCCTTCCCAAACCTAGTTCCTGCCTCTGCTCTCCTCTTACCTTGCCGGTACATGCTGAATGTTGCAGTAATTTGCATTTATTACTCCACTGGGGGCACCGGGCCCTTGGACCCTTGCTTCTGCTTTCCTGCAAGAACCTGGGGGAGAGGGAATCATCCTGATTTTCACAGTAGCGCTTGGAAGGATGCTGAGCCTTTCTAAGCAACAACAGCCTCAGCTGGAGGCAGATGAAAGGAAGGCTTTGCTTGCTCAAAAGCATGGCCGTTTCTGCATCTCTCCGTATGGAGCAAGCAGTTTCAAGCAGGGTGGGAAACTGGGATATATGCAAACATAGAGGAGAGAGGGAGAGAGAGTCTTAAGATTCCTTCTGACCCCACAAATGCAAAGGACTCTTATTTTCCTCTTTCGTTCCTAGCAATCCTTTAATTCTGCACTGTAACGACAAACACAGTGGGAAGTATTTTAAACCAGAAAACGAACAAATTGCAGTTTCTAGTTAGGGGGCCAATGGCTGGATTAGATGCTGGAGATATTCCGCTAAGTAGAAGCCTCAGGGACCGGGAGTGATTGCTGGCCTGGCTTTTTAGCTCATGAGGCTCACTTACAGCGTGATGGATCTAGCCAGCGGCTTCTGCAGAAGGGCAAAAGGTTCCCACGCATAACCATGGGGATAAGAAGGTCTTCTCAGGGGGCAGCTGTCAAGAGCTCAAACCCACCAAGTGTCCCTGTTTTCCAGGATGTACAGAAGCCGTCCCGGTTTCTGATTTGATCCCATAATGTCCTGTTTTACTTAGGTAAAGATAAAGGGACCCCTGACCATTAGGTCCAGCCGTAGCCGACTCTGGGGTTGCAGCGCTCATCTCGCTTTACTGGCCGAGGGAGCCGGCGTTCAGCTTCCGGGTCATGGGGCCAGCATGACTAAGCCACTTCTGGCGAACCAGAGCAGTGCACGGAAACGCCGTTTACCTTCCTGCTGGAGTGGTACCTATTTATCTACTTGCACTTTGACGTGCTTTTGAACTGCTAGGTGGGCAGGAGCAGGGACTGAGCAACGGGAGCTCACCCCATCGCGGGGATTCGAACCGTCGACCTTCTGATCGGCAAGCCCTAGGCTCTGTGGTTTAACCCACAGCGCCACCCACATCCCTTGGTTTTACTAAGGACGTCCTTATTTTCATTGGAAAAATGTTGAAGGGTAGGGAGTTATGTGCCCCCGAAGGAAGTTTTTAAATGTTTAATGTTTATTATATTTTTTCAGTATGTTGGAATAGGACATCCCTATTTTCCTTGGAGAAATGTTGGAGGATATGAAGAGCTGACATGGCGGGGCAAAGGGCTGCCAAACGACTGGATTTTCCCAGACATTACTGGGATTTCAAAGGTGGAATTTCCGAATGGCGATGCTTTGTCCTGGATGTTCGGCTTGCAAACAATGAATAACAACAACATGAAATAACATAATAAAGCATCACAACTATAGCATAAATCATATAGAATAATTAACAAATCATCAATAAAAAGACCTCCAGCTATCCATCTGTCTGTTGGGTATATTCTTTTCTCTCTCTCTCTTTCTCTCCCTTGGTAGTTTATTCTTCTTATATTCTCTCTCCTTGCACTTTGGCAAGAACTGTACACAGATGAAGGGGAAGGATATTTTGAGGGCCCCTCAAGAGAGGCAGATAAGAGGAGATCTCCCAGGGTCAGAGGCTGTGACGAGGGAAGGGTGAGCTCAGGTGAGAGCTGGGAGGGCACACCTTCCTCTGTAGGGGATGGAAGTTATGATATAATGGTGAGAGAGGATCTTGCTCATCAGTGAAACAACTGCAACCTGTAAAACATTGCTAGGAAAGCAACAACTAGCTGACAATAACGTTTCTGGCACCGGCCTTGTGGCTCTGCGAGGAGCCTGGCTTAAATACAGTTCAGGGGGAGTAGTGTGTGACACAGAGATGGCTGCCATATCCTTATTCCAGAGGAAGCTGGCAGCAGCAAAAGACAAATGCCAGAGGGGACAGTGATGGTTCACTCTCTTCCCCAGCCTCCTGGAAGAACTGACTGCTAGTACAGGTGTGAGCAGAAGCATTGCGTGGCAGGTTTCCCCCCCCCCCCCGGGGAAATAAAGACACATGACACAATTATTAAGGTTAATGGGCTAAATAAGGCCACAACTTTATTGGTTACAGGTGATGAGCGGTATTGGCTTAGGCGTTGGTCCTAAGCGACTATATCCGGCTTCAGCCCGTCCGCTTGAAGTTCAGGAAGGGTTAACCACCAGTAGGGGGAGTCCTGCTAATGCACATCAACTAGGAACTCCCCCAGGGTCACCGATAAGGAGCGTGTCTTAGGCTCTCACCTCCATAGGCTTCAGACAAGGCCACGCCCCCCAGAATCCTTTATCAGACTACCCTTCAATATGCGGGGCAGGTGATGGCGCTACCTCCCCTCTTCCAGCTATACCAATAAAGTTGTGATGACTTGCCGATCAGAAGGTTGGCGGTTCGAATCCCTGCAACGGAGTGAGCTCCCGTTGCTCTGTCCCTGCTCCTGCCAACCTAGCAGTTCAAAAGCACGTCAAAGTGCAAGTAGATAAATAGGTACCACTCCGGCGGGAAAGTAAACGGCGTTTCCGTGCGCTGCTCTGGTTCGCCAGAAGCAGCTTAGTCATGCTGGCCACATGATCTGGAAGCTGTAGGCCGGCTCCCTCAGCCAATAAAGCGAGATAAGCGCCGCAACGCCAGAGTCGGCCACAACTGGACCTAATGGTCAGGGGTCCCTTTACCTTTAGGCAAAAACCAAGTGGCTGGTGCCAATTTGCCAAGTGGAAAAATTCCTACCAGGCCCCTCAACGGCGACCAACCAAGGTCCATAGCAAGGTCAAGAAACGAAAACCTTAAAGGGCGAGAGGGTGGGAAACAGGAACAGCTGGAGGCAGCAAAAGAGGGAGATCCCCAGCCGTGCCTGCATTGAAATCGGGCAGACCACGCCCCCAAAGCCAGCTGATTGGCTGGCCAGGGGGTGACGCAGCCAGGGATTCCCCCAATCACACAGGGGCTGGGCTCCAGCCACCACGCATGTGGTGGTGCCGTGATGCCCGCAATCCCACCTCCTCTGCAGGGCGGAAGTGGCTTTGTAACTCAAAGACAGAGCATCTCCTCTGCAACCAGAATGTCCCAGGTGCGCTCCTCAATGGGATCTCCAGGTAGCTGGCTATTGGTACCCCTCCTCTGACCTGCTATCTCATGGGCTTTCTCCAGTGATGGAGCAACGCAGTGTTTTTCTACCCTTCAACTGCGCTTTCTTTTGATACTAAAATCATCTCCGAAAGCTCAAGAATACATTTATCTTTCATCATTTAATCTGCCGGGAGGCATAAACCTGTCAAGAGCACCACGGAGGTTTTAAATGACACCTTAATGAGGGGAGCTGCAGATAAGAATTGGCCCATTTGGAACAGCTTCCAAGACAAAAGAAAAATGGACCTGACTGGCTCAGCCTGCCTGCCGCCTTATTGGAGGGCTGGTGGCTGCAGATTGAGTTTCAAAAGTGCAGGTGTTGCAATAATCATAATATATTGTCTTCCCTAATATCCGTTTTCAGGACCAAAGGGGATTCGATCAAGTCATTGCCGAGCGTAATGGGAAATTAATGTTTTTATTGTTTCTCTTTTTTTTTGCAGACATTTCTTGTTAAATGAAGACTGATACCATTATCAAGTTTTAACAGGGAAGCCTCAAGAATGCTGCCTTATTCTTTGAGGCATTTGGTAACACAGTTAGGTTTCCTTTTCTAAAAACACACACACGAAAGCAGTATTTTAATAAAGCTGTTACAGCGAGTCATTTGAATTTCAAAAGTGTCGGTTGGCTGAGTGTTGGGTTTTTGGTTTTTTATCTAGGTGGAAAGTTCATTTGAGAAACCACTGCCTATTAATTTGGCCCAGTGCAAGTTCCAGTTGGGCACCAGGATGCTCCACTTGCCCCTCACCTGACATTGCAGGTGAGGTCAGGTGAGGGACAGGTGAATAAGCTGCTGCCAGGACACTCCCTAAATGTCCACTGACAAGGGAAGTCGTAGTACTTGTTCATGCTGCCTTGGTCAGATCTCACCTGGGGTACTATGTCCAGTTCTGTGTGGGGTCCCCAGTACAGTCACTGTCCTCCTCCAATATTTCTGTTGCTTTCTACTATACATCAGACCTATTGGGTTCTACCCATGAAGCTTAGATTGGGGTTCTTCAAGGGCTTGAACACCAGTTCCCATCAGCCCCAGCCAGCATGACCAATAATGATGCAAATTGTAGTCCAACCATAAGTGGAGGGCTACAGGTTAGGGCTGTGCATGGACCCCCACTGATCTGGCCTTGGAACACCAATCTGTAGCCCCCAGATCAGGGCAGTTCACTGTTGTGCAGCCGATTCCATGCAGAGTTAAGTCAACACCCATCAACTGACAGGTGCCAATTTCAAGCTGGGATTGGATGCATGTGAGCAACTCTGTAGCACTGCCTAGCCCAACTGGCTTGCTCTTGGCGCCAATCAGCTGATTGGCCCTGACAGCAAGCCTCACTCTGAATCATATAATCATTGAAGAGTAGAGTTGGAGGGGACTCTAATGGAAATCTAGTCCAACCGCCTGCAATGCAGGGATCTCAACTAAAGAATCATTGACCAGATGGCCACCCAGTCACTGTTTACGAACCTCCAAGGAAGGAGAGTCCACCACTTTCCAAGGGAGTCCATTCCACGGTCCAACAGCTCTTCCCATCAGAAAGTTCTTCCTAATGTTTAGTCAGAATCATCTTTGTCTTTGGAATCCCTGAATCCAACCTCTGCTTAAAAACCTCCAAGGAGAGCCCACCACCTTCTGAGGGAGTCTGTTCCACAGAAGAAGAAGAGGAGGAGGAGGAGGAGTTTGGACTTGATATCCCGCCTTTCACCCCCTAAGGAGTCTCAAAGTGGCTCACATTCTCCTTTCCCTTCCTCCCCCACAACAAACACTCTGTGAGGTGAGTGAGGCTGAGAGACTTCAAAGAAGTGTGACTGGCTCAAGGTCACCCAGCAGCTGCAAGTGGAGGAGCGGGGAAGCGAACCCGGTTCACCAGATTACGAGTCCATTGCTCTTAACCACTACACCACACTGGCTCTCTTTTGCTGCTGCCCGTTCCCCTTCAGCCCACCCCAACAGCCTAAATCACCAAGTTTGCTGCCATCTTGGGAGGTATGCTGTCCTCAGACTCCAAAAATTAATGTGGTAGAAAAACTGCCCTTGTTGCTACCTTGTTTGCAGTTGCTATGTGCACACAGGAGACGCAGGAGGCATCAAAAGGGGATTCTGTTGAGCTACATTTCATTCTTAAAAAGCAAAGGCATTTACCTCCAGCCATAATACATGCCATTACACCTGCCGTGCTATTAAGCTTTTCCTCGTTTGGAAGCAGACCCTGGCGATTTCCGCCCGAATCCTCCTCCTGGTGCAGCCGAACCCCTCGACCGAGAAACCCGCGGTCTCCAAACGATGCCATAAAGGACATTGCAGGCTATGGCCGGATCATGTTGTGTGTAATTGATTTCACAAGCAAGATGGGCATTTCTTCCTGCTTCCCTCCCAAAAGTCTTGAGAGGGGCCGTTAAGTTTTCACTCACATCGAGGGATGCTCTCACTTGGTCCGGACCTGTCAGCTTGTTAGCAATTTAATAGGGTCTTTTTCCATTTCCCGGAGCGACTCGGAAGACTGTTTGGCACAACCCGTCAGCGAGCAGATATGACAGGTCCATTGATTTCTAGTAATCTTGAAGCTGAAATGATCATCTCGCATCACATATCACTGCCAAAGCTGCGGAGCAAATCGGAGCTGCCACAAGATACAATAGTTATTCCTGCCCAGTTGTTAACACAGAAGGACCAGATTTCCTGAGAACACAATGCTAACGCACTTCCTCAGAGTCCTACAGACATGGCTCGGCTATTCAGTGAAATGACTCACAACCTAGATATGCAGGACCTACCTCCTCATTGGGCAAAAAACACGCTGGTATTGTAATTAACAGCTGACACCCTGCCCTCGAGCTCATTAAACTGTGATTTTTATTATTACAGTTGTACATCTGGTTGCGGACATGATCTGTTCCGGGGTGCCGTTCGCACCCCGAAAAGGGGTTTCTGTGCATGTGTGAAGCGCGATAGCTAGCTTCTGCGTATGTGCAAACCACAAAGGATGCTTCCACGCATGTGCGCACAGCAAAACCTCGAGGTAAACACTTCTGTGTTTGCCACGTTTTTAAGCCGAAAAAACGCAACATGAAGCATTCGCAAGAAGAGGTAAGACTGTATTTGTTATTGCAATTGATATTATATTTATCTATATCCCACCTTTTTCCCAGACCAGGACTCAAGGCAGCTTGCACAAATTAAAATAAACCAGAGTTGGTCCATAGAACCACAGAATTGTACAGCTGGAAGGGACCCTAAGGGTCATCCATTCTGACCCCTAGCAATGCAGGAATGTGAGAGTTCTAAGCCTTCTTATGGCATAAAGGTAAAGGTAAAGGTACCCCTGCCCGTACGGGCCAGTCGTGTCCAACTCTGGGGTTGCGCGCCCATCTCGCTTAAGAGGCCGGGGGCCAGCGCTGTCCAAAGACACTTCCGGGTCACATGGCCAGCGTGACAAGCTGCATCTGGCGAGCCAGCGCAGCACACGGAAACGCTGTTTACCTTCCCGCTAGTAAGTGGTCCCTATTTATCTACTTGCACCCCGGGGTGCTTTCGAACTGCTAGGTTGGCAGGCGCTGGGACCGAGCAATGGGAGCGCACCCCGCTGCAGGGATTCAAACCGCCGACCTGACGATTGGCAAGTCCTAGGCGCTGAGGTTTTACCCACAGCGCCACCCGCGTCGTCTTATGGCATGCTTCCCCTCAAATGAACACGAGGACCTCAGAACTCTCCCCCATCCCGGTCCCCCCGCTGTTTACTATTGTCTGGATTTAATTCAGACCAGATCATTTTCTAATGTCTAAAAATGGCAAAGTTGAGTTGAATCATGCCTCTCAGCTGGGAGATAATCGCTAGACTTCTGCTGAGCATCCATCACTCAGTAATTCACCAGAATACCTTTTCTGGCGAGTTTTATTTTGTGTGTGTGTGTGTGTGTGTGTGTGTGTGTGTGTGTGTGTGTGTGAAGCCCCTCAAGAGCTCTCTGTGTGGCTGGAGGCCACATGCACTCACAGCCCCAAGCACTGGTTTGAGAAATACTGAGAGTCTAATTGGAGCCCGGCTGAATCCGGCTCATGCCTCCCTCTCCCATCAGAAGAAAGAAAAAGGAGTAATGCTTCCCCTCAGAGATTGACAGTGTAAGGAACAGCAAACCCATCATTCTTCAAGCTACAAGATCTGAGAGGCAGGGAGAAGGCTGAACCTGGATTTTGGAGCCAGCCGCAGCAGCCCAAATTAATAGCTGTGGAATTCAAGCCAGCTCTAAAAGATGGAGCCATTAATCACCCACAGACAAGTTTTCTTGGGTTTCATACTGTAGTCCAAGAGTAATTTATCCCATTCTCTGGGCCAATACAAAGGGGTGGAGGAGGGAGGTGGCTGGTAGTTGAAACATCTAATAATAAGTTCTCCTGGGATTTCATCGGGAGTTGTGAAGATTTGTGGGGCTGGTCTTCTTGGGCAAGGATGGGCGGACTTCAGACTTGCGGGATAGACTTTGTTTTTCACTAGAACCCCAAAATTCAACAACCTAATGCAAAACATAGTATTAAAGAATTAGGAGACCAGGAATTTGTTTTGAGTGCCACAGCGGAACAGAGCTTACATTCTTTCTACAGAAGCAATCCATTACTGGCTACCCCACATTTCTGTCATTTCAACGGGGTGGGTGGGGGTCTATGGTTCCTCTTGTTAACTAATTGGGAATCTTTGCCAATCTCCTGCAAAACTCTCAAGAGATCCACCAGGAGTTCCAGATCTACAGTCTGCCTGCCCCAGTTCTATCAAAAAGAATAAAGCAGTGGAACGGTCTCCCTCAGAGGGTGGTGGACTCTCCTTTCTTGGAGGTTTCAAAGCAGAGTGTCATGGTCCGGTTCACGGGTGATCAAAGTCCCAGCAGGGAACGTCAGGACCGGGGGCAAGATGGCGGGGTGGGAGCAGGAACAGGGGTCCAGAAGCCAGGAGTCAAGAAGCCAAGGGTCCGAGGGTCAGGAAGCAAGGAGTCACAAAGTCAGGGGTCCGAGGATCAAGAAGCAAGGAGTGAAGAAGTCAAGGGTCTGAGGATCAAGAAGCATGGAGTCACGAAGTCAGGGGTCCGAGGATCAAGAAGCAAGGAGTCACAAAGTCAAGGGTCCGACAATCAAGAAGCAGGGAGTCACAAAGTCAAGGGTCCAAGGATCAGGAAGCAAGAAGCCAAACACAGCAAGGCAGGGGACATGTTGCTGTGGCAAAGAGCCGAAGGGAAATGCTGACCTTGCCACCAGGTTCTGTGAGTTACCAAGCAGCCTCACCTGTGAGCCTTGCCTCTCCAGAACAAACTTAGGAAGGCCCCAGTCCTGCAAAGTCCTATTGCTCACAGAGCCTGGCTCCTGCACGCACACCTGACACAGAGGTCGGATGGCCATCTGTCATGGATGCTTTAGTTTAGATTTTTGCATTGCAAGGGGTTCGACTAGGTGACCCACAGTGGTCCCTTCCAACTCTATGAATCTATGGAAACAGAGCTCTTCAGAACTCTCCTGGGAACCTTCTGGGCAGTCTCAGGTAGACTATAAGGTCCATCAAGCACTGGAAGGGAATGACTGGTGTGAAGGTACGAAGTTTTCATAGATGCACCATCAAGAATGCAAATCACTCAGCTGCCTCTTAATTGTGTTAATTGATTATTTCCTTATATCGGTCCACTACACAAAGTGTTCTCTCATACTGTATTACGGTGTGGTTCGCTGGTTTCACAGCCATGGACAGAAAGCCCCTACAGAGGGTGGTGAAGACAGCACATGATATCATGGGCTGTCCCTTCAGTCCTTATCGCAGGAGACCGTTGCCTCAGAAGAGCAAGGAATATTCTCAGGGATGATTCACACCCTGGTCAGCACCTTTTTAATCTCCTGCCCTCAGGCAGGAGATATAGAAGCATGATAAGTCACAACAACAGGTAAAAGAACAGTTTCTACCCGTGGACCATGAGGCTGCTGAATGGAAGACAGCAACATTGCAGCTGATGTTCGGGGTTGGTGGTCGTACGACAACACACAGAGTGTAACAAGGACTGAGATATTGTGGGGGGGCTCATTTAATCTCACTGTAAACAGGTGGAACAGTGACAATAAAGTATTTCTATATTAAGGTATAGAAGAGCAAGACACACACACACACACCCATTCCCTCTCCCCATAAGTGATTTTTGGGGGAATACAAAATGCAAGATGCAACACAGCACATGACCCTACCTTCCCCTAAACCAGCGGTTCTCAACCTGTGGGTCCCCAGATGTTGTTGGACTACAACTCTCATCATCCCTGAGTTCTGGCCTTGATAGCTAGGGGTGATGGGAGTTGCAGTTCAACAACATCTGGGGCAACCTCTGCAGCAAATGAGAGTCCACCACCTCCTGAAGCGCTCTGGTCCACTGTTCTGCTCGGGGTTTGTCCTGAAATCTACTGCTCTGCCCTTGATTCCGCTCACACATTCTAGCCCTGCCCCTCCTTCACTGTGAACAGCCCTTCAGGTATTTGAAGACCGTGATCGTGACTCTCCCGAATCTCCTCTTCTCCAGGCTCAACTCTTCCCGCATAGGAATTAGTTTCCCGTGCCCTCCCTCATCCCAGTTGCTCTCTTCTGGGCATGCTCTGGGCACCCACTGACTACATGGCGAAAGGTTGAATTTTAATAGGCAAGTTAAGTAGGACTTGGGGAATGTTAGAATTTTCTAAAGGTTAGATGGTTCTTTCCGTATTGGTTTTCAATTAGAGGTTTTAGTGTAGCATTTAACTTTACATCCTTAGTTTTCTTTTTCTTTTTTAGTTGTATCTCTCCCGGAAGCTTTTTCAGTTAGATTGGCCTTGACATTTAAATACATCGCAAATCCCATTTTTCTTTCTGCATGTTCCTTCCCAAGTGGCTCTCCAACACACGTGATCAGTCACATGATCAAGTCCTGGTAGCTCAGCTGAGCGTGAGATAAGAAAGGCATAAATCCAGGGGGGACAAACAAACAAACAAACCTGCAATGAATCCAAAACCAGGCACAATTCAACTTATCTATAAGGGAATATTTGCACTATATGGAGAGACCTCTTCTTCATAATGGTGTCTGTTCCTGCTCAGGCTGCGCAGAAAAAGCATTTTGGTTCCAGAAATTCATTCTGATTGTGCAGATAAAATATGACTGCTAGAATTCTACAGGAGGTGGAATTAGTGTGTGAAAACAGTCCAGATCTAAGGATCCCCAGGCATGTGTTAGAATTCCTGATCTATGATTGCAGCCATGGGATTTTTGTCTATCACATGCTGGTGTGTGTTTTGACTCCACAGAGTGGGAAGTGACAGAAACAGGATGTTTGTGTTACTGTGTTCTGTGAAGTGGGACTATTGTCCTTTGTTCTTTCTCTTTGCTGTCTGATGCTAGAGAGAGAGGGAGCCATGTTGCAGTGCTCCATGTGTGTTTATATGTAAAGAAAGTAGATTAGCCAAAATGCTGAGTTGCTGAGGTCTGTTACGCAAGTGCGCAAACTCTGCGGATCCCTAAGTGTGCCGGTGTCAGTAGGCAGTGGTTGCTGTGATTTCGGGCTGAAGAAAGCTTTTGCAGCTCCCGAACGATCAACCAGGAGGGAGGGAACATGCCAGTCGGGCATGTGTCTCTGCCAGGGTCCTACTCGAGTGTAGGCTGAACTCCTGACAGTATGCACCTCCAGATGGTGGAGACATCAGGTGCCATCCTGTCTCCCAGGCATCTTCACTTGGTCACAAGTGGCTGCCTGATTTCAGACAACATTCCTGAGCCTTTTCCCCCCTCTGGTAATGCTGTTAGAACATGTGGGGATGTTAAGGATAGTAGGAAATGATATACTGAATAATTATTATCCTTCCTTCACTCATGCTACTGAGTGATGTAGCAGAGGAAATTCCCCTTAATATAGCTAGAAGCCAGTCTGCAGATTCATTTCAATCTCTTAGTTAAGACTATTTCTGGGTGCCCCCTTTTATCCCTCCTAAAAGAATAAAGACACAAGAGTCTTTCTGAGTAATGTAACAAAAGTTTGCTCACATTTCAGTTCACGATATGATCCCTGAAAGGCAGGCTTTCCTTAGTAGTTACACAAACAAGTGTGAGTTCATCTCATAGGAAGACTGAACTCATGTGCTGCTGGCCGAGAGCCAGCAGACAGCAAAAAATACATTCATACAACAAAATGGCTGCAGGAGAGCACCATGGCAGCAAAAGATAGAACAAGACAACAGAAAGACAAGAGAGACTAAAACTAGAATTTGAGGAAATGGCTGTGTGACTCGACTCTTTTATGGAGTCAGCCAGAGCCACGCCCAGTCAGAATTTATGATCTCCCTCTCAAGCCAAGAGATGGCAGGCTGGCGGTTTTATGGGTTTTTTCAGATTTATTGGTATTTACACAGTAGTTCAGTCTGAGCACATAGCTCAATTGTCACTCGATGCCCCAACTGAGTCTACTGGAAGGCGGACTCTTCTCCAACAGGAAACATGCCATCGGCTCCTCCCCTTCTTGTGGGCTGGATGCCAAGCCTGAATTCTGCCCAATCGCTGAGAGCGAGGGGATTCTGGAACAGACTGCCCAGCTTGTCCCTCCTCTCCTGAAACCGTGTCTGAAAGTTGTAGCTGCTCTGTCTGTCTCATGTCTCCCTGGGAATTTATGACCTGTATTCCAGGGAAGGAGGGGCTCGCTTCACCCTCTGCCTCTGAAGAAAGCAAGCCCCCGTCTCTGTCTGCTTCCCTCCTGCCCCCCAACCCGCTGATTCCTCGCTTTCATTCTGGGAAGGAACACTCCTGGCATACCCATCTCCCAGGTCACACGCAGAGGGAAGTAGCTCCAGACCAGTGGAACAGGAAGTTACACTGACTGGGTGTCCCCCTGCCTGTGCCCACTCTAGGGCAGTGTTTCCCAACCTTTTTTGGGCAAAGGCACACTTGTTTCATGAAAAAAATATCGAGGCACACCACCATGCCAGATGGGGAAAGGTCACTTTTTACTTATGTAAAAAAAAATAAAAAAATAGTAACAGCATAGAAGGTAATGGTTATCTCTTTGATGTCTGATGGGAGGGCATTCCACAGGGCGGGCACCACTACCGAGAAGGCCCTCTGCCTGGTTCCCTGTAACCTCACTTTTCACAGTGAGGGAATTGCCAGAAGGCCCTTGGCACTGGATCTCAGTGTCTGGGCTGAACGATGGTGGCGGAGACGCTACTTCAGGTATACTGGACCGAAACCGCTTAGGGCTTTAAAGGTCAGCACCAACACTTTGAATTGTGCTCGGAAAGGTACTGGGAGCCAATGTAGGTCTTTCAAGACTGTCGTTACGTGGTCTCGGCGGCAGGTAGCAGCGCTCACAGCTTACGGACTGCACCGTGTAACAGGTGTCTGGCCCAGCAGCCTAAGGCGGACAAGCCACTGAAACAGGCATTCAGAATCCATTCATTTCATAAAACCTGCAGGGCTCAATCTCTGTGTTTGTGTATGTGTGTGTTTCTGTTTTGCCCAAGGGTCTGGGGGTGGGAGAGAGCTCTTTAGCATGATGCTTTTAAAACAAATTATCAACAAACAAACTTGATGATACGAATAGCAACGTCAGGTGCTACGGGGGGGGGGAGAAGGGGGCCTACTCGGAAGTAAATACTGCGTCCAGGCGCAATTAGTGCTGATTTAAGGTGCACCAAGACTGCCTAAAAACCTCACCAAAGATATGCAACAAAGCGCTTCGTTGCAGAGGGGAGAGTTTGTGCACCGTGGAGGCTGGAGGGCTTCTATTCTACATGCGGGGGTTGGGGGGGCGAGGAAAATGTGCTCCGCTCCGTGGGGGGGCGGGGAAGGCAAGAAAAGGAGCTGAGCTCTAACTATAGGCTCCCACGCTTGAGCACGCCCGACTCGGTGGGGCGGACCACCCTCTCTCCTGGAGGAGGAGGAGGAGATTCCCATCCACGGCGTGGCCTCCCGCGCTCCTGAACGGGAAATCTCTGCAGCCCAAGACTCTCCGCAAGGCAGCTCCTCCCTTCCTGCCTTGAGCCGCCGCCAGCCGCGCCCCCCTCCCCAGTTATCTGCTGCCTGCCAAGCCCCGCCCCTCTTCATTGTCCTCCCCTTCTGTTTATTCCCCTTCCTCCATCCCTCGCTTTTTTCCCTCTCTTTCCTTTTTTTAAAAAAATATTTTCTCTTCCCCTTCTTTTTTCCCACCCTTTCTTTTTTCTCTTTCTCTTTCTCCCCCCCTTCCCCGCCCTCCTGGGTTAAAGGATTTGAGCAATGGGTCTGGAGGTGGAGCTTGTCGGAGGATTAGCCCGACTCGCCCGCCTCCCTCCCACGGCACACTAGGCAACGTCCGGCGGCACACTAGTGTGCCGCGGAACACCGGTTGGGAAACACTGCTCTAGGGAAATAAGGAATGTTGCATTTGACTGCACCAATGGATTACATCCCGCAAAACACACACAGAGAGAGATGGAGCAGAATGTATCATGATGTCATAGTCGTTTGGTTATCATTCTTTAGAATCCTCTAGAACATCATGGAAGTGAGAATGGGAAGGCTACCAAAGAGAGAAAGCAGAGCTGCAGAACATCCAAAAGCTCCGGCTTTCCTGGAGAGGCCATGATTCCAACTGGCTCTCAGCTGAGAGGAGGAGTGAGACGATGAAAACCTGAAACCACCTAGGCCATGTCACAGCCTGTAAAGAAGATTTAGCCTCAAGGAGAAGAGCGAGGAGACCTCCTTGAAGCGAGTGGGGAAGGTAGATCTCAGGTAGCATTCAAGTTGTCTTCTTGTCCGAGTCATCAGAGAAAGGCAGAAGGAGGGAGATCAGCATTTGGTTCCAGGCAGCTAGCAGACAATGAACATCTGCTCCAGCTGCTCTGAAGGCTGAAGGCTGCTTAGTTGGGTACAGATGGAAGGAAGAATGGATGGACCTGAGCGTACACCAGATCTGGTCATCCTGGGGAGTTGGAAAACCATTTATTTGGACACGAAAGAAGAAAAGCACTGCCCTGAAATCAAGGTGGAGAGAAACAGCGAGATGAACTGTCACCAGGAAAGTGGGGATACTGGTCCGACACTGGAACAAGGGGCAGAGTCAAAGAGAAGAATCCTGGGTAAGGACGTGCCAGATCAATCCATTCCCACCGATCAGGGAGTGGGCTGTTCTGGGCAAGCAGGAGTGATGGACCCAAGTCAGCAGGCAGCTGTGGCAGGGAGTGTCCGAAACAGCACGTCCCTCAGAAAAACATCTCACCGGAGCATCCAGCGAGGCCTCGCCGGGCAGGAACCACACCGGGCCAACCAGCCATTTATCAGCCTGCAGCCCCCAATGGCTTCCCGTGTGGAGCATGCAAGCGAGGCAGATGCCATCGAAGACGGCGTGAGCTGGATCAACCCAAGAACAGGCAAAGCGATGAAATGCAAAAGCCAACAGACAAGTAGGATTTGGCAGCTGAAGCCCCTCTGTGCAATTCTACACCCTTCAGCAGAAGAACCCCAGGTAAGCCGAGACTCAAAGGAAAGTGAAGAGGGCAGGTCAGGAGAAAACACCTTTTCTTCAGGTAAGACAAAGAGAGAGGAACGTACGGGGCAGGAATCACACAGCAGCAACCAGGAGCAAGATTTACAAAGTGGCATGGGGCCGTCCCAGCTTCAGAGCCAACATCTAAGGAAAGCCCAAGAGATTAGTCAAGAGCCAGAAGATCAGAAACCTCAAAATCGCAGTGAAGATGGCCCAACATCTCAGGAGACACCACAGCCTTCTCAGGTGAGGCCCACAGATGGAGCTGGTACAAACAGGGCCATCACTTGGATCAGCAAGAAAACTGGCTCAGAAATGGTCAGCAGAAATCAACAGACAAGCTTGGTTTGGGAGAGGAAGCCCCTTTCAGAAATTCTTCACCCTGCAATTCAGCAACCCCAGGAAAGCCGAGAATCAAAAAAAGGAGGGTCAATGGGGAAGGTGGCTTTTTCAGAAGAGAGCAGGTCAGGGAAGATCACGGTGCTTTACAGTGATCTGCAGCCAGAAGCATCGCCATCCCAACTTGGGGGTCGAGAGCAATGGAGGTGTCAAGGGCCAGAGGAACAGAAGGTATGGGATTCCACTAAGCAACGCAATGGCCAAGGCTCATCAGATGTCCCCAAACGTTC
Source organism: Podarcis siculus (assembly GCA_034642415.1). Taxonomy (NCBI): domain Eukaryota; kingdom Metazoa; phylum Chordata; class Lepidosauria; order Squamata; family Lacertidae; genus Podarcis; species Podarcis siculus. The sequence continues at coordinate 2,547,891 of JAXCMG010000059.1, forward strand.
CCGGTCATCACAGACAGACGTAGCTGGTGTCAAGAGGGACCACACTTGGGTCAGCCCAAGAACTGGTGCTGAAATGAAATGCAAAGGTCAGCAGACAAGCAGTACGTGGGAAATGAAACCTCTTTCGGAAATTCTACAGTCCGCAGGTCAAGAATCTCAGCAAAAGAGGGGCAAGGTCAATGGAAGAGGAGGAATGTTTGACAGGAACCGATCTGACGTTGGAAGTAAAGTGAACAGGGAGATGACGCTGTCGTATACGGAAGGAGAGGAAATTGAACAAACATACAGCATAATTTCCCTGGAAAGGGGAATCCTGTTAAACAGGAAAACCCGCAAAATCCTCGTAAACCGTGGTCAACAGACAGTGGAGGCCCTCCCTTCCACCACTGTTCAAATAACACTGGATAACTACAGAAGAAAAGGGTATCAAACTCTGGTAGTCAATGAACCAGAGACCACAGTGGAAGAAAGCGAAGGGGGAGGAAGTGCTTCCAGGGGGCAGCAGACCATCAGTCAGTGGGTCCACAGTGACGTGCATGATCGAAGGACGTATCAAGACTCCATGGAGTCATATGAGACATTTGTAACTAACAAGCATCCTAGTGACGAGATCCTGTTCAAAATAGAGTCATCGTTGGTATTTGTGCCCGTAGATGAAGAGGACCTCCTGTTGATCTATGGCCAAGAGGATTCTGAGAAGGAAGGAAGCTTCATCAACAACCAAACGGGCAAAGAGTTGGAATCGCGGTGCCTGCAGACAGAGGAGCTTTTCTTCCACAAGCCTGACCTGGAGGCAAAAGCGTTGGAAAGCTAAGCCAAGCCCCACCACCCCCATCCCCATCAGAAGGAGTACGCTGGAAAGGAATTCCTTAACTGAACGGATTATCTGTCTGGTGGGTGAAGCCTGAGTACCGGCAAGACCCAGAAATGGGAGTCCACTCAAGGGATCGTAGACACACGAAATGGAATAATGTGCCCTGACAGATGCTGGTTAGGGAGATAAAAGAAGCACATCGTGAATGGGGTTAGGAAAGGCAGAAGAAAATAAAATAAACATAACCAAGGGAGTTATCAGCAGTTTGCGTTTCATTTGGCTCACGTCTCAGTGCATGATTTTGGTTGCCCTTCTTGAGGCTGTCTTTGCAGAAAGAGGAATGTAACGTCAGCATGCCCCTTGGCCTGTGAGCATGGCATGCTCACATTGCGCTGCCCTGGCCCCCTCAATCGCAGGGCCAAGCTGGGTTGCTAGACTTCATTCAGTAAGGCCTTACTAGGCAGAGTCCAAAAGAGTCTGTGAGAGAGAGAGAGAGAGAGAGAACGCACACACACACACACTATAGATAGATGATAGATAGATGATAGATAGATAGATAGATAGATAGATAGATAGATAGATAGATATAGATAGCAACTGTCCATCATTAATTGTCCGTCCACTAGCAACCAACATCTACCACCACAGTGCCCTGCATTAATAATGATAATTATTATTATTATTATTATTATTATTATTATTATTATTATTTATACCCCACCCATCTGGCTGGGTTTCCCCAGCCACTCTGGGCAGCTCCCAATCAAATATTAAAAACACAATACAGCATTGTACATTAAAAACTTCCCTAAACAGGGCTGCCTTCATATGTCTTTTAAAAGTAGGATAGTTGCTTATTTCCTTGACATCTGATGGGAGGGCGTTCCACAGGGAGGGCGCCACTACCAAGAAGGCCCTCTGCCTGGTTCCCTGTAGCCTCACTTCTTGCAAGGAGGGAACTGCCAGAAGGCCCTCGGCGCTGGACCTCAGTGTCTGAGCTGAAAGATGGAGGTGGAGATGCTGCTTCAGGTATACAGGACTGAGCTTTAAAGGTCAGCAATACTTTTAACTGTGCTTGGAAATGTACTGGGAAATGTACCATCTAGAGGCATCATCAGAGTTCAAGGATACATCCCAGCAAGACATAAACACTCCAGGATGGTGCAAAGGTGAGGGGGGAGCCCTGGGGAGAATTCCAGGAGCCACACAGAGAGACCTCTAAACGGAAAGGTCCCAAACAGTGTGGACTTACCTGCCACTTACCTGTGGAAAAGGAAAGGGAGAAAACCACAATTTGGGAGCCTGCAGTTGAAGGGTGGGGGGAATCAAAACTAAAAGATTATGTAAATCCATGGAAGGAAAGGAGTGGGGGGGAGCAGGGGGGACCCTGACATCTGGAGATTTCTTTCATTACAACGAAGCAATCTGCACAAGGCCAAATCCTTCAACTTGCTTCCAAAACCCGGCTTAGCTTTCCATTCTCATAAAACTGGAGATGGGCCATTTGCTTGATGGGTAATTCAGCGAGTAGCAGAACAAAGCTCCCTTTGCCAACCCACAAATTCCAAACATGTTTGGATTTCTCTCCCCTCCCCTCCCACCCTTTTCTCCGAGGGGAGGTTCAAAATGAATTTTCCCCTCTTCTTCTTTTTCAATCAAGAAAGACAAAAGCCTTTGCTGAATGTAGCAAACCTGTTTTCTGGCGCTATGAAACGCTGGATTTCCCCCTCCGATCCTCACATGCCAGCCAATGCCACGCTTTCCGCAGTCTACTCCATCCTCCAGACAGCAGATGTTTTGCCACACAAGCTGACCTCGGCATGGATGATCAGGCTCTGTAATAAAGATGCACCGTGCAGTCAGGAGGACGTCACAGCTATGGAGCAAATGTACTCAGGCGCAGCCTGGACACGGCAGAAGTAGAAGCCACAGAGATAAATGTATTATTAAAGGAAGAGCCATCTCTGCCTCTTACAAGATGAACACATTTCTTTCTTGCTTCCTTTCTTTTCAGGGTTTTTCTTTTTTTACTCTCTTCTTCTTTGGCGATCCCTCGTAGCCGAATAAGATTGTCTTCCATAAATATGGTTTCAACAATGAGTCCGTAAGTGACTGTGGAGGCCAGTTCTGGATCCACATGTCCTTCCACAGAGGGGACATAGATTCCGGGCGGGTGTTGATCACGGTGTGGATTTGCCAAGCGTGCCTTCCTCTTAGCACGTTTCTCCCTTGCGTCCTGAGTTCAAGTGTCTTCAAAGCCCATGACACCTTTCATCAAGGCTGTTCTCCAACTGGAGCACTCGCAGGCCAGTATTTCCCAATTGTCGATGTTTATACTACATTTTTAAAATTTGCCTTGAGACAGTCTTTAAACCTCTTTTGTTGACCACCAGCATTACGCTTTCCATTTTTAAGTTCGGAATAGAGTACAGTGGTACCTCTGGATGCGAAAGGGATCCATTCTGGAGCCTCGTTCACATCCTGAAAGGAACGTAAGACGCGACTGCGCATCTGTGTGTGCTGCGTTTCGCCACTTCCACGAAATGACGTCAAATAAATAATAAATGTATAGATCCCAATCTCCCCCACCCCCATGACTTCCCTCAACTTCCTCTTCTGGTCCTTTAGAGTTGGAAAGATCCATGAGGGTCATTTCCCCCCAAATGCTTGCAATGCAGGAATCTCAGCTAAAGCATCCCTGACAGATGGCCATCCAACCTCGGCTTAAAACTTCCAAGGAACGAAGAAGAGTTTGGATTTGATATCCCGCTTTATCACTCCCCTTCAGGAGTCTCAAAGCGGCTAACAATCTCCTATCCCTTCCTCCCCCACAACAAACACTCTGTGAGGTGAGTGGGGCTGAGAGACTTCAGAGAAGTGTGACTGGCCCAAGGTCACCCAGCAGGTGCAGGTGGAGGAGCGGGGAATCAAACCCGGTTCACCAGACTACGAGTCTACCGCTCTTAACCACTGCACCATACTGACTCTCAGGAGAGTCCACCACCTCCCAAGGCAGTCTGTTCCACTGTCAAACAGCTCTTACTGTCAGGAAGTTTTCCCTGATGTTTAGTTGGAATCTCCTTTCTTGTAACTTGAAGCCATTGGTCAAGTCCTAGCCTCTGGAGCAGCCAAAAAAAGCTCCCATATGACAGCCCTTAAGATATTTGAAGATAGCTGCCATATGTGCTCCCAGTTTCCTCTTTCCCAAGCTAAACATACCCAACTCCCTTGACGATTCCTCATAATGCTTGATTATTTCTAGGGTGAGAAACTTTGATCCTAATTCTCACTCTTCCTTCCTTGGAAATATGTAACAAAAGTTTGGTGGACAGAGATCCTTTGTTTTATCCTCCTCTCATTATATTAGGAAGGACAAAATGACTCTGAGGATCAAATGATGGCATGCACTCTCATTTCCACAATGAAAAGAAGCCCTTGTTATCTTCTGCTTGATCAGAGAGCGTCATGTGGGGAAGAGAGGGGGTGTCAATCCCTATCCTGAAGAAGAAATGGTTTCAGCTGATTTCCACACAGAGACATTTCAAAGACTTAAGACTTGAGCCTTAACTGATGTCTTATGTCAGTCCTGAACTTCTGACATTCTCTCAAAAGCTGCTTTGTAAGAGATACAGCCCAGAGATGAAAGCTTAGTAGAAATTATCGCACAGAATCTGGAAGCACCATAATGACGAGAGGGGAGAAGTGGGGGGGGTGGCTAGAGAGGCCTTTGAGGGTGCCCCCTCCGTCGAAGGTTGGGTGATCGCTGGGACACAGTCAAAGAGTGCTCAACCTTGACTGAGAAATTGGATGCACTCTGTGCTGGGCCCCGGGATAACCCGTGAAACATGGTCCAGGAGCGGTCCAGAATCTGAAGGTTCCGCTAGGAGTCAGTCTGACAGGGTCAAGGCAGGACACGTGGCAGGAAACCAGGCAAGGACAGGTACAGGATCTCAGGCAGGATCTCTCATACAGCAATGTTGCTTCCGCAACCTGGGGCGGGTTCCGACAGACTTTTATCTCTGTCGGAGTAATGGCCGGTCCTGATCCCCCGGTGACTCACCTCCCTGTTTCACCCGGAGGCGAGCACTCCTCCTGCGAGTCCTCAGGTCTCTCCTTCTCTCAGACCTCAGTCTCTGCAGCTCGGGAGACGTCGGTGGGTGACTAGACCCAGAGGCTGCCTCAGCCTCCCCTGACCCAACTGGTAGTGGAGCAGCTGTAAGTGATGACCCAGCTGGAGGCAACAAAGTCATCCCCACATCTGGAGCCAGGGCAGGCTCAGGCCCCTGACTCGGCCCAGCTGGTGCTTGTTGCAGGGGAACCTGTGCAGACTGGGGCTCTTTAGGATCAGGCCCCAGACTAGGTTCAGATGATGCCTGAGGCAAAGGATCCAGTGAGGACTGAGACTCCTCTGGTTCCAAGTCTGAGCCTGAGTCACACTCTGGCCTGATCCTGCAGGATCTTCTTTGGTCGCATGAGGGAGACTGGTCTACATGACAATAAGTGAGCTGGAGTGAATGGCTACCAGTCCTGGATACTGGGAGAAGTGAGGGCATGTGTGCTTGGGACTGACAGTCTGATATGACAGAGGATCAAAAGAGTGACTGTCATCATTGCCTTGTTCAAGAAGTGACATCAGTCATGAAGAGAAATGAAGCCTGTGGCCACAGTGGTTTGTGTCATCAGTGTGATCACAAATCAAGGTTTCACGCAGATCCAAGAAGCTTGATTTCAGGAGAGTGATTTTGAAATATTAGGGCTTCTGGGAAGCGAAATGCATTTGTCACACTGAAGGAGAAGAGAGATTAATCTCTCAGGGAAGAAAGAGAAGGCAAAGCCAGGAGAGCATGATCAGCGCCTAGGCAGCCAGTTCTGACAACACTCAAATTCTGGCTGCAGGCACACCACACATTTCAAGCACCCTTCATCCCCAAAACGAAACCTGTGAAGCATAGTTTACCCACCACAGTGCTACAATTCCCAGCACCCTTGAAAACTGCAATCCTCGGGATTCTTAGATGAGGGGCGTGCTTTAATTGTATGTTGGGTTCTAGACTTTCTTCACTGGTGGTGGACTGTTATGCAGCTAGGAATGGGTTCTTAACCCACAGAGTTGTGGGACAGAAGGCAGCTGGGAAGTCCTCTAGCCCCAGACTCTTTCTCAATGCATGGATCTGGCCAACCACAGCACCCCTATCTAGCCTGGGGCCGCCAACCTCCTCCCAAGCAAGCGTGTTCCACTCTTCCTCTCCCCATTAGGATGTTCCTCCTAATGCGTCCAGGGTGTGGGTGGCGCTGTGGTGTAACTCAAAGAGCCTAGGGCTTGCCGATCAGAAGGTCAGCGGTTCGAATCCCCACGACAGGGTGAGCTCCCATTGCTCAGTCCCAATTCCTGCCAACCTAGCAGTTGGAAAGCACGTCAAAGTGCAAGTAGATAAATAGGTACCGCTCCAGCGGGAAGGTAAATGGTGTTTCCATGCACTGCTCTGGTTCTCCAGAAGCGGCTTAGTCATGCTGGCCACATGACCCGGAAGCTGTACGCTGGCTCCCTTGGCCAATAAAGCGAGATGAGCACCGCAACCCCAGAGTCGGCCACGACTGGACCTAATGGCCAGGGGTACCTTTACCTTTACCCTAATGCATAACCAATCACTGAAGCCATTTCTGGAAATGCAGCTGGGGACACTGCCTACCCTAAGAACCTCTTGTGGGACAATGAAACAGAAGCAGGCAACTTCTGTGGTTGCAATGTGCTTGGTGATTGTATATTACGATTTACAGTTTGTCTCCTTTGTCTCTTTGGCGATCACTCATAGCTGAGTAAGATTGTCTTCCATGAACACGGTCTTAACAGTGAGTCCATAAGCGACTGCGGAGGCCAATTCTGGATCCACACGTCCTTCCACAGTGGGGGACACTGGTTTCTGGGTGGGAGTTGATCATGATGAGGGTTTGCCAAGCATGCCTTCCTCTTAGCACAGGGGTCAGCAAACTTTTTCAGCAGGGAGCCGGTCCACTGTCCCTCAGACCTTGTGGAGGGCTGGACTATATTTTTTGGGGGGAATGAACAAATTCCTATGCCCCACAAATAACCCAGAGATGCATTTGAAATAAAAGCACACATTCTACTCATGTAAAAACACGCTGATTCCCAGGCCATCCACGGGCTGGATCCAGAAGGTGATTTGGCCGTCCCCGTCCCTGGGCCTTAGTTTGCCTACCTATTCTCTTAGCATGTTTCTCCCTTTCATCCTGAGTTCAAGCGTCTTCAAAGTCCATGTCACCTTTGGTAAAGGCTGTTCTCCAATTAGAGCATTCACAGGCCAGTGTTTCCTAGTTATCAGTGCTTATAATACATTTTTTTAGATTTGCTTTGAGAGCATCTTTAAACCTCTTTTGTTGTCCACCAGTATTTTGCTTTCCATTCCTAAACTGGGAATAGAGTAGTTGCTTTGGAAGACGATCATCAGGCATCCGCACAACATGACCAATCCAACGAAGTTGATGTTGAAGAACCATTGCTTCGACACTGGTGATCTTTGCTTCTTCCAGTACACTGATATGAGTTTGCATTGTACTACCAACCTTACTGTATGCTTGTGAAACATGGACCTCCTTCAGCCATTCCTCATAAGGCTTAGTTTCCAGATCCTTGATCATCTTGGCTGCCCTCCTTTGCACACCTTCCAGCTTGTCAACATCCTTCTTAAACTGTGGTGCCCGGAACTGGACACAGCACTCCAGGTGTGGTCTCAACAAGGCAGAATAGAGTGATAGTATTACTTCTGTTGATGCAGCCTAGAATATCATTGGTTTTTTTCACTACCGCATCACACTGTTGATTCATCACACTGTTGACTCATCACACTGTTGACTCATGCTAAGCTTGTGGTCCACTAAGTCCCCCAGATCCTTTTCACACGTACTGCTAGTGAGCTAGGTGTTTCTCATCTTATATTTGTGCAGCTGGTTCTTTCTACCAAGTGCAGAACCTTACATTTGTCCCTGTTGGACTCAGCTGGACGTGGGAGCCAACTCCAAGGGGCTGTGGGGGGTTTGGCCCCCCAATAAAGTATTTGAGAGAGCTGTCCCCCCAAAAGTTGATGGGCATTGCCATTCAAATGGTGTGTGTGCCCCACATCATGTGATCGATTATGCAGGGCAGGGCTTACCTGGGGCCCCCAATATTTTATTCAAGTTAGCACCCTTGCAGCTGGACTTCCAAGTTAGCCTGCTTATGACCAGGCTGCACTGTGGCTGCCATAGAACTCTTTTTCACTCCATTCTCCTCCGCACAGCGTTTCGGCTCTCTCCTCCCGTATGTTGGATCCAAGGAGCGTGGCAGTGATCAAACGCCTGATTACGCATATGAATAGCATTTCAAGGAAGTGTGGTGGAATTAAAATTCAGAGAGAGGTGAAGCCTTATTGCAGATCTCGCATTCATATTCAAACTATGCTAATTCCTCCACTGTTTTGGGGAGGCTGGATTCAGTCAGGAAGGCACTTGAGAACAAAAGAGCAGAGAAATACACAAAGCAGAAACATTTGGTGGAAAATAAAAGACAAAACACTGGGTGTTTCTCCTACAGCCTTGCTCCAGTTTTCAAATATTGTCCTCTGATAAGTAGTTATGAAAGATTCACAGATATTAATCAGCAGAGAGTTTCAGCGATGCGTCGGCAAACCGTGGCTGATAGGCAGAGAAAGGAATAAAATTACGACATTGCTTTTGCTTCTCAGGCTCAGAGGAAAGCAGGTGGAAAAGGCAAAACTAAGATTTCCAGAGGATCCGCACAATCACGGACACAGTCCTGTGAATCATGAAAGATGCTGTCTTCAGGCGTCTCTGCTGGCCTGGCCAACTTGGTTCAGGTTTGGGGTGCTTAGCCTAGGACTGGACTGAATTCAGACAGAAGGTTTTGAGATTGTGCAGGGAGGAAGGGAAATCTCTCTGCATAAGTCAGATTCCCCAACATGCAACATTGGGCACAACCCGGAGCTTTCTGCACTCCCCATGTCCTGTCCTGACCTCCCCCCTCCCCCAACTCTATCCTGCTGCCTCCCACGCAGTGGGGGATGCCAACCTGTCCCCAGTGTTGAAGTCAGATCCAGCTCTGCCAGCCCGGCTGGTTTCTGCAAGTGGAATGCCTCTGTATGTGGAATGCCATTCGCCTCGGGCAGCAAAATGTCTTGTACCACCAGCCCGGGGAGGTCGGGTCAATTGCTGCAATTCCGCTCCCTGCATTCAGTGAAGATGGTTCTTGGAATCGAGAGAGGGGCTCAGACCTCTATTACATTCTTTACGAGCCCATGCGGGCTCCTAGTTATGAGCTAATATGGAACAGAAGGCGCCGGGGAGGAGGTGGAATCCCAATGAGAATTATAATGATCATTATGCATTTTATGTTCGCGTTACCAAATAAAAATCAGTTTAAGTATGAAAACACACCAAGAAGTTCTTCTGATCTCATGCAGCAAGCAGTTCTTGGGGAGATATGGACTCTCTCTCTCTCTCTCTCTCTCTCTCTCTCTCTCTCTCTCTCCCTCGTCAGCAGAGAACTGGAAATTGCTTTTTCTTTAACTGAATGGCCACTTTGGGAACAATAACTGCCAGAGCCTCAAATGGAAAAAGCTGATACAAGTTCTTTAAACTAGTTAGTGCCAAAATAGCTCCGACTTTTTTGAGAGTTCACAGAGGAGGAGGAGGAGGAGGGGAGGAGATAGGGGGCCGCCTGCGTCTCTCAGGAGTTTTGAACCTGATGTTCTCCAGGGGCTCTTTAGTATTATTTGTTTACAGTTATATTCCGCTTTTCAGGCGGACCTTACAAAGCAGTAAGATTATAATAAGCAAGTCTCCATTTTGTAGAAAAAAAATACTGGTTGCTGGGAATCACAAATAAGGTGGGAAGTGATGTCACTCCCAAGTCCTCAAGTCTGGACTCACAGCTGTCCATGGAGGCACAGGCCAATTCTGTGTCCAGGGCAGCTGTTTATCAGCTCCATCTGGTACACAGGATGAGACCCTCCCTGCCCGCAGACTGTCTCGCCGGAGTGGTGCATGCTCTGGTTGTCTTCCGCTTGGACTACTGCAATGCGCTCTATGTGGGACTGGTGACCCGGAAACTGCAACTAATCCAGAATGCGGCAGCTAGATTGGTGACTGGGAGCGGCCACCGAGACCATATAACACCGGTCTTGAAAGACCTACATTGGCTCCCAGTACGTTTCCGAGCACAATTCAAAGTGTTGGTGCTGACCTTTAAAGCCCAAAATGGCCTCAGTCCAGTATACCTGAAGGAGCGTCTCCACTTCCATTGTTCTGCCCGGTCACTGAGGTCCAGCTCCGAGGGCCTTCTGGCGATTCCCTTGCTGCGAGAAGCAAAGCTACAGGGAACCAGGCAGAGGGCCTTCTCGGTGGTGGCACCCGCCCTGTGGAACGCCCTCCCACCAGATGTCAAAGAGAAAAACAGCTGCCAGACTTTTAGAAGACATCTGAAGGCAGCTCTGTTTAGGGAAGCTTTGAGTGTTTAATAGGTTATTGTATTTTAGTGTTTGGTTGGAAGCTGCCCAGAGTGGCTGGGGAAACCCAGCCAGATGAGTGGGGTATAAATAATAAATTATTATTATTATTATTATTATCATCATCATCATCATTATTATTATTATTATTACTGCTGTTAGGCTCTGCATGAGTGGCACCTGACTGGCCACTCAATGTGGCCCTGGCCTGGTCCAGCGGGCTCATATGTTCTCATAGGAGTTTATGAGGTGGTCTAGGTCAGAGGCTGCTGTTGAAATCCACCCCCCCCCCCACAACACACACTTTTCTCTTTCTTAAGAAATTAATTTTTTATTACTTTTCCAATATTATTCCAATAATAGCTACATCATAACAACGCCAATTCATATCCAATTCATACAATGATTAATACAGATTAATCAAATAACAAATTACACATTTTAGTTAAAGTGGCTAGATTTGATGGCTCCCTAAGGGTTTTTCACCCCCTGCATTCCAAAATCTTATTAATTTCACTTACGTTCCAGTTAAAATTATGATCCTTTAACACACACACACACACACTTCTCAGACCCCTCGAATCACTCCCTAGAGCAGGGGTCAGCAAACTTTTTCAGCAGGGGGCCGGTCCACTGTCCCTGAGACCTTGTGGGGGGGCGGACTATATTTCTTTTGGGGGGGAGAACGAATTCCTATGCCCCACAAATAACCCAGAGATGCATTTTAAATCAAGGCGCACATTCTACTTGTGTAAAAACACGCTGATTCCCGGACCGGATTGAGAAGGCGATTGGGCCGGATCCGGCCCCTGGGCCTTCGTTTGCCTACCCATGCCCTGGAGGTTGGAGAAAGGTAGGAGGTGGGGGAGGGGAGACGGAGGGGCAAAGAAAGAGGCAGTGGCAGGGAGGGGGCTAGCGATGGGGTCAGGGTGGGGTCCACTTTGCCCTCCCCAAATGTTTGTGGGTATGACCTCCCCCCCCCCAATGAACATCCATCACAGGCATTCCAGGCAGGTTCTCTAAGCAGAATAAGTTGGCAAATCCGTCCTAGATGGACAGTGATTTAGCCTGGGAAGATTGTCTTTGAAAAGCTCACTGCAGAATGATTATTTCCTTGGTGGCTTACAAAACGCATGCGACGTTCAGATATACTTGCCCGGGTTTTATTTTCCCGTTCTAAGTAACTTCTGCACACCTTTAATCCTGAAAAGGCCCCCCCTTTTTTTCCCCGAGCCCACGTGGGTTAGCGACTTGTCAAAAGGAAGCTCCCGATTTTATTACCATTTATTACCATTTCAAGGGAAAATATATGAAGCCAATTATGCGTCGTGGATTAATTTCACAAATGGCCCACATTTTTCGCCAGCTAAGCTGGAACGATGCCCTTTGCAAAACAGCCCTTATCTTAGAAACGCCAGAAATAACTGTCAAAGTTTCTGCTGCTCCTCACCCCCCCCCCGCAAAATATTTTTTTAATGTGTCAGTCAATACATCCAGTGGGGCTGCGGATGTTAGAGGACCACTGAAAGAATCTATATGGAAATATAGATCATGGAAATGCAGGAATCTCAACTAAAGTATCCCTGACAGGGGTGTCAACTTGAATAAAATATGCGTGGGTGGGTGTCAGCTAAGCCCCGCCCCATATAATCAATCACATGACATGGCACACAAATGTGATCTCTCTTTTTTTGCTCATCAGAATATGGCAACCCTATTTTATGTTCTTAGTAGACTGAATTCTTCCTCCTCTTCACTCCTCCTACCTGATGGCCAACAAAGACAGGTGAGTCTTTGACAGGTGACCACACACTTGTCAATCACCTTGTGCTTTGAAGGCAACAGTTCTCTGTGTGTGAGTCACAGCCAGCTTTGGCAGCTGAGAGCTCTCCAGGGTCCTGATGGCCTTCGGCTGAGAGCTCTCCAGGGTCCTGAGGTCCTTTGGTGATAACTTGAAAGGGGCCCACTAAACCCCTTTGAAGGGCAACTGACAGTGCCAATCACCTGATTTGTTCTGACAGGGACAAGCTGCATGAAGGACTTCTCCATCAGGACCTCCCCAGTGCAGCCAATTGGGTTTCCCCAGCCACTCTGGGCGGCTTCCAACAAAACACTAAAATACAATAACCTATTAAACATTAAAAGCTTCCCTAAACAGGGCTGCCTTCATATGTCTTCTAAACATCAGATAGTTGTTTATTTCCTTGACACCTGACAGGAGGGAGTTCCACAGGGCGGGCACCACTACCGAGAAGGCCCTCTGCCTGGTTCCCTGTAACCTCACTTCTCGCAGGGAGGGAACCGCCAGAAGGCCCTCAGAGCTGGACCTCAGTGTCCGGGCAGAACGATGGGGGTGGAGACACTCCTTCAGGTATACTGGGCCGAGGCCATTTAGGGCTTTAAAGGTCAGCACCAACACTTTGAATTGTGCTCGGAAACATACTGGGTCAGCACGTATTTAGCAAGACGGCATGGCGAGCGTGCCTGCCTAACATTAAGCAGTAATCATAATAATAATATATTACTTATACCCCGCCCATCTGGCTGGGTTTCCCCAGCCACTCTGGGCAGCTTCCAACAAAAGATTAAAAATACATTAAAACACCAGTCATTAAAAACTTCCCTAAACAGGGCTGCCTTCAGATGTCTTCTAAACGTCAGGTAGTTGTTTATTTCCTTGACATCTGACAGGAGGGAGTTCCACAGGGTGGGCGCCACCACCGAGAAGGCCCTGGTTCCCTGTAACCTCACTTCTCACAGGGAGGGAACCGCCAGAAGGCCCTCGGAGCTGGACCTCAGTGTCCGGGCAGAACGATGGGGGTGGAGACGCTCCTTCAGGTATACTGGGCCGAGGCTATTTAGGGCTTTAAAGGTCAACACCAACACTTTGAATTGTGCTCGGAAACGTACTGGGTCAGCACGTGTTTAGCAAGACGGCATGGCGAGCGTGCCTGCCTAACATTAAGCAGTAATCATAATAATAATATATTACTTATACCCCGCCCATCTGGCTGGGTTTCCCCAGCCACTCTGGGCAGCTTCCAACAAAAGATTAAAAATACATTAAAACACCAGTCATTAAAAACTTCCCTAAACAGGGCTGCCTTCAGATGTCTTCTAAACGTCAGGTAGTTGTTTATTTCCTTGACATCTGACAGGAGGGAGTTCCACAGGGCGGGCGCCACCACCGAGAAGGCCCTGGTTCCCTGTAACCTCACTTCTCACAGGGAGGGAACCGCCAGAAGGCCCTCGGAGCTGGACCTCAGTGTCAGGGCAGAAAGATGGGGGTGGAGACGCTCCTTCAGGTATACAGGGCTGAGGTCGTTTCGTGGGTTCCAAAGTTCAGGCGGAGCCAAACTAAATTCTCCTCACCATTAGAGAACAAACAGTATGTGACACTTGGAAGAAGAAAAAATCACAAGTTTCTCAGATTGAAGCGGTCAAACGAGCACATTGGGGGCAGGGCAGTCCTTCGCGTCAACTGGTTCCGAGCTGCTATAATTATAAAATGCAGCTCTCCGGTTAAGAGTGTGAAGATGCTCTTTTGTAACAGCTGCATTAAGTTAACCTGCCTGATGCGATCTTTATTAATACGCCCGCTAGCTGTTTTTATGGGGTAGTCTACTGTCAGCCAAGCCTGTTAAATGTCATGGCTTTTGTTAAACCCCCATTGAAATGCAGATAAGCACAATGCCACATTATAAGACTGGAGAAATGCTAAAAGAGAGAGAGAGAGAGAGAGAAATGTGTTTTCTTATTTGCAAGCCGTATAAAACATCATCTGCTTAGTCTTACTTTGGGGTGGAGGAACTTGCAAAAGCTGGCAAAATGAATGCTGTTTTTTATTGTTTTTTTAAAAAAATAAAGAGTGTTTTTATAGCACCTCCTGTTAATCTTCTGAAACTGTCTGGAGACTATTAAAAATGTGTGCCGGTTAGAAAAGAGACTTTCTAGTATGTGCGATAAAAGTCTATTATGTGGGATTTGCAAACATTGCTCTGTGGGAATTTAATATATCAGAGGAACATTCCATGCTCATGAACAGTGGGGGAAATATCAATCAAATGAGCATTCTGGGAAAGAAATGGGAGGGGGACATTCAGATGGTCAATACAAGTTGGGCACCCCAGATTGATGTACACCTGGAAGATACACCCCACAGCAAGGCTCTGGTCATGGTGCTTCAACTTGGGGAGAAATATAGGGAGCACATTATTATTGGATGGGAGGGAGGGAGGGAGTTCTGCACAGAGACGTCCTTCTCTCCCTGGGCTGCCCAACCCCATCAATCTCTGAGTCTTCCATTGATCCATTTGGAGGAGTCTTTGCCAACAAAGGATGCATTCAGACATGGGAGATATTGCATTAGCTGTCCTGATTATAATGCTAGTGATTTTGTCCCATATTATGGTGTTTCTTTAACACTGCAGTACCTGTTGTGCTATGGAACAATGGCTTTTTCACTGATACGCCGGCATGTCATGCTAAGTTTTATTCATGCCAGTGGGTGTGGTGTGGCACAATAGCTCTGTCGGTAGGGCATGAGACTCTTAATCTAAGGGCCATGGGTTCAAGCCCCACGTCGGAAAAAGGTTCCTGCACTGCTGGGGGTTAGACTAGATGACCCCCGTTGCATGGGCATAGCCAGGACTTTTGTTGGAGGGCAGAAATGACATGATTGGTCAGTTAAATATTTCTATTGTTTTACTTCAGGGGTCAGCAAACTTACCACGCCTCGGGCTGGTGTCTCATGTAGGACTTGCGTTCGACCAAGCGACTCTTCCGGTCGAGTCCTCCAATATGATTAACGACCTGAACGTTTGACGAGGCTCCAAGCGCGTTCCCCCATTCCGCAGAGTATCCAGCACGCAGGGAAGGGGCCGAGATAGTATGAGCTACATTGCAAAGAGATTTATTCCTAACTACACAGACAGAAAAGAAATATACATGCGCTCTCTGTGAAAGCAGAGAGCAACTGGAATAAAGGAAACCAGTAAACATCACATCCGTCTCCTGTCTTCCATGAGACTTCCAACAGCCTGGAATCTCTGGAATGTAAACAGAGTCCTGTGACTCCAAACAACTGCACAGTGGCACAAACAGAAACTAGCATCTCCAGCAGCAATTACGCGGCAGGCCGGAGGTCGGGGGAGCGCGTGCCCATACACGTAGAATCATAGAATCATAGAATCATAGAATTATAAGAGACCACAAGGGCCATCGAGTCCAACCCCCTGCCAAGCAGGAA
>JAXCMG010000059.1:2586650-2599709 GCA_034642415.1 Podarcis siculus
AGAAGCAAGGAGTCACAAAGTCAAGGGTCCGAGGGTCGAGAAGCAAGACTATGCAGAATTAGATAAACTAACAGGAAGGATTCGAAACCGGCGAGACCAGAAATTAATGGAAGACTGGAGTAAATTTACGGACTATTTGAAAAGTATTTGTGAAGATCAGACGACGTTTGTAGGTTTGCAAGACGTTTTGTGAGGAGCATTATTGGAAGTATTGCAACAATGGAGAAGGGGAAGGATGATTTGTTAAGAGATGTAAAGGCAATATAAAGTTAAGAAATGCATAAGAAGTGGTTAAAACGGTGGATCATCAGAGGTGCTGATGGAAGTCCAAAAAGATTGTATAAGTGATAAGTTTTGTGGTACATTTTATAATTTATATGTTAAAATTAATAAAAAATATTATAAAAAATAGAATCAGAAAGCAAGAAGCCAAACACAGCAAGGCAGGAAACGAGTTGCTGTGGCAAAGAGCCGAAGGGAAATGCTGACCTTATATCCCTTCCAGCTCTAGCCACCAGGTGCAGTGAGTTACCAATCGGCCTCACCTGTGAGGCCACGCCTTGCCTCTTCAGAACAAACTTAGGAAGGCCCCAGTCCAGGGCCCCGCTCCTGAACGCACTCCTGACACTCCCTCTCTCCCTTATGTGACAGATAAACAGGCAATGAGAAGGGGGGGGCTGGTTAAAGGTCATTTTCAATAACCTTGCATCTAAACATAACCTTGGCTCCACCTGCCTGGCTGGGATGGAGATGGATTCCTCCCAGGACACCCAGTTGGAGAGGAAAGGCTGATGTATTTGCTTCTTTGATGCTGATGCTGACACACGTGATCTCAGCTGTGCAACGTAAGGGCAGTGCACAGTAGAATCATAGAACTGTAGATTTGGGAGGGACCCTGAGGGTCATCGATGCAGGAATCTCAGATGAAGCATCCATGACAAATTGCCATCCAACCTCTGTGTGGTGGCAAACAGCTCCTGCCTGCAGAACACAGAGAGGAAGCTGCTGCTTTTGACAGAGTCCGACCCTGATCCCACTGGAAAGGGGAGGAGGCGGAATCATTGACAGAGCAGCCTTTCCGCTAAGTGAAAGTTTGCAAGGCCAATTATACAAAAGGGTTCTTCTCAAATAGGATTACATCTGCTCACTAAATGCATTTAATTCCCCCCCCTTTTCTTCCTGCAGCTCAAGGTCTTTAAAAGCAGAGAAGAGCAATTTTATACTGTATTAAACAGAGACAGAGAGAGAGAAAGAGAGAGAGAGAAACATAATAGGCCATTGGGGAAAGTTGGCTTAACATGCTATTGGGAGGGGGAGAGAGGAAAAAAAGAAATAGACCCAGTTTGGCAGATTCATTCTGGAGCACAGGGTACATTCATTGGGCAGCAGAATAGAGTGTAGCCAATAATAACCCTACTCACAGTAAACCCACTAAATATAGCAGCCACGACTAAATCCACAACTAGCTTAATGTCAATGGGTCTTAGGCTAGCTAACCTTCCAGGTCTCTAGGTTTGCCTGCCACCCTCCAGATGGCAGGTGGGTGTCTTAAATGTCCAGGTAGATGTGAGTCCAAAGAAGAAGAGGAGGAGGTGGTGGTGGTGGAGGAGGAGGAGGAAGAGGAGGACTGTGCATGCAGCTTGCATTAGAAAAACTGACCCAGTCTTTGTGCAGCAACACCTGAAATCTCTCCTTGATTGATTGATTGATTGATTGATTGATTGATTGATTGCCTTTATATCTCACCTTCTTCTCCAAGAAGTTCAATGGGACACTCTCTTCTGCCTTGATCAGACCACACCTGGAGTCCCATGTCCAGTTCTGGGTACCACAATTTAAGGAGGATGTTGACAAGCTGGAAGGTGGGCAGAGGAGGGTGACCAATATGATCAAGGGTCTGGAAACCAAGCCTGATGAGGAATGGTTGAAGGAGTTAGCCTGGAAAAGAGGAGACTGAGAGGAGATAGGAGAGCCATCTTCAGACACCTAAAGGGCTGTTTTCTGCTTCTCTGAAGGGTAGGACTCAAACCAGTGGATTCAAATGACACGAAAGGAGCTGTTCAACAGTAGAACGGACTCTCTCTGTCCCCCATGTAGAACTGCCTGCCACAGGAGGCAGTAATGGCCACCAGCTTGGATGGTTTCAAAAGAGGATTAGACAAATTCATGGAGGACGTAAGAACTGATGGCCAGGATGGCTATGCTCTACCACCAAGGTGTGAGAAAGCAATGCTTCTGAATCCTGCTTGCTGGTTTCCCATTGGGCATCTGTTTGGCCACTCTGAGAACAGAATGTTGGACTAGATAGGACTTTGGCTTTTGCTTATGTTCTTATGTTTCCTTAGAAGAAACTGATTCGGAGCCTTTCTCCCAGGAGATCACATCTGAGGAATTGTGAAGCGCTCTGGTAAGTGCAGCAGATTTTCTCGGAGGGGCCGTGGACATCCTTGAGAGATGGAGAGACCTCTGCAAATTAGGAAAATGTGTGCCTTGCTGTCAAAAAAGCTGCTTTCTCTTCACCGTGGCAATTCCCCCTCACCTGAACTTCAGAGCCGCCATTAATAACCCAAGTCACGTCTGTGAACTTCACCTCCGCACAACCCCTGGCTATTTTATTCACAGTGATTTGGTTTTCTTGTTTTGGATGAAAGTAATTGTAATTGGCAACGTTTTCGTAAATTAGGTTGTACCGGGGATCGCCAAATGGGACAGTCTGGGAGACAAATCAAAAGGATCCAATGCGATAAATTTGTGACTCTTCCCAGGATTTAATTATGAAAATATTTCATTGTTGTGACACACACACCCCAACGCCCTTTAGCAAGGGCCCCAAGATATGGGAGGCTCATTAGCATAAAATGCAAACACGCATCCCCCCCAAGGTCTCCAGCAATGGAGTTATTTATCAGCTAATAGGAGAGATCCTTGTTTGATCTTATGCAAATGCCTCATCATTATGGAGGTGGCAAATAGACTTTTTCCTCCCTTAAAAACAAAACTTCTCTTCAACTCAGTTTATCTGCTCAGTGGTTGCTCTTTGCTGCAGAAACTTTGATTCTGATGAGAGCATCTGTGAGCCATGAAAAAAGGACCTTCAGAGAGATTTCTGTTCTCAAAGTGTTACACTTTGGCTTCTGAATGGAGCCTCTTGACCTTGGGAAACATGAATACAGATGGATTTTGCATTTCCCAGTTGCTGGGAATCACAAGTTGGCAGAGTCCTCTTGCACTCAGCTTCTGTTTATGGGATGCCCAGATGAATCTGGACACAGCCACAGAGAGAACACGATGTTGGACTACACGAGCCACTGGTCTGGTCCAGCACACTTCGAACATCTAAAGGGCCATCCCATGGAAGATGGAGCAAGCTTGTTTTCGGCTGCTCCAAGGGGTAGGACCTGAACCAATGGGTTCAAATTACAAAAGGAGATTCCGACTAGACCTTAGGAAGAACTTTCTGGAGCTGTTCAACAGTGGAATGGTGTACCTTGCACACTTCATGAATGGTTTTTCTCTTTTCAACAGAGCTTAGAATTCTTTAGCTGTGATTCCTGCACTGCTATGGGTCCCTTCCAACTCTACGTTCACCTGTTAAGACCGTGCTCATAGAAGACAATCTTACTCGACTATGAGGGAGCGCCAAAAAAAGATGACAATTATATAATTCTAACTATGCATTATTTATCTGTCCTGAGTCTTCCAACATGCAGATTCCTTCAATGTCCATGAGTTCCAGTGTTAGGAGAGAGCGGTGCTTTTTTTCTGGGGGGTACGCAGGGGTACGCGTACCCCTAAACATTTTGTGAATCTTTGTGCTTTTGTCCATTTACTGTATTTATTTCCCCCGATTTGAACTACAAAATGGTGGTTTACTTGAGTCAAAATGAGAGTACCCCTAAACATTTTTAAAGGGGGGGGAGCACTGGAAGAGAGTGAGAAAAACTTTTGTCAGTCTACTTTCTTCATGCCAGGTATAATTTTATAAACTTGTATCATATCACCGGGCGTGGGTGGTGCTGTGGGTTAAACCACAGAGCCTAGGGCTTGCCAATCAGAAGGTCAGTGGTTCGAATCCCCGTGACAGGGTGAGCTCCCGTTGCTCAGTCCCTGCTCCTGCCAACCTACAGTTCGAAAGCACGTCAAAGTGCAAATAGATAAATAGGTACCGCTCCGGCGGGAAGGTAAACGGCGTTTCCGTGCACTGCTCTGGTTCGCCAGAAGCGGCTTAGTCATGCTGGCCACATGACCCAGAAGCTGTACGCCGGCTCCATCGGCCAATGAAGCGATATGAGCGCCACAACCCCAGAGTCGGCCACGACTGGACCTAATGGTAAGGGGTCCCTTTACCCTTAACCTTTACTATCATATAACCACTTACTGGCCTTCCCTCTAATCTAAAAAGTCCCAAGCACTATAACCTTTCCTTGCAGAGCAATCCGTCCATCCCCTTGATCCTTTCAGAACCTTCTCCAACTCTAGAATATCCTTTTTAAGGGGAGGAGACCAGAACCGTACACGACAGACTATTCCAAATATGATTGCAAGGCAGCATAGATTGTTTAATGGCATTATGATATCACTATGAATCATCCCTCTACTCTGGGGTCAATGGCAAACCTAGACAGCATCTTAAAAAGCAGAGACATCACCTTGCCAACAAAGGTCCGTATAGTTAAAGCTAAGGTTTTCTCAGTAGTGATGTACGGAAGTGAGAGCTGGACCATAAAGAAGGCTGATCGCCGAAGAATGGATGCTTTTGAATTCTGGTGCTGGAGGAGACTCTTGAGAGTCCCATGGACTGCAAGAAGATCAAACCTATCCATTCTGAAGGAAATCAGCCCTGAGTGCTCACTGGAAGGACAGATCCTGAAGCTGAGGCTCCAAGACTTTGGCCACCTCATGAGAAGAGAAGACTCCCTGGAAAAGACCCTGATGTTGGGAAAGATGGAGGGCACAAGGAGAAGGGGACGACAGAGGACGAGATGGCTGGACAGTGTTCTCGAAGCTACCAGCCTGAGTTTGACCAAACTGCAGGAGGCAGTGGAAGACAGGAGGGCCTGGCGTGCTCTGGTCCAGGGGGTCACGAAGAGTCGGACACGACTAAACAACAACAACAACTCTGGGGTAGACGGGCAGCAAGAGAGTGTCCGGGGAGCCTACTTGAGAGTCTCTGCCATGCCTACCCTGCCCAGAGTGTCTGTCCTGGGAGTAAACTGACCCCTTTTTTCTCCTTCTGCTCCTTTGGTAACCTCTGGAAATGCATTCCCTCTGTCTGCAAAAATGCTATTTATTCTGCTGGGGAACCTCATCATTCCTCCTCATTCTCTCTGACATTTCTGTCCATTATCTTCTGAGTTTGCCCCGAGGACAGGAATAAATGTTTGAGAGATGCCTTGAAAGACTGGGGGAGCGGGGAGGGGGCTGGAACTGAATAACATGCAGATCCCAAACTGGGCTTTTGATAGCATTTGCATAACTCGGTCTTCCAATTTATTTGCTCCCAGCTCCGTTCTGTGAAGGAGGCTTCAGGCTTAATGCTGCCCCTGGAGGGAACGTTCCGGCTTTCTGGGCAAAAACATTCGGAATAATCAAGAACAGCATTGCATGGGAAGGGGCCAGAACAGAGGAAAGCAAACAACTGCGGTATGTCAGAGTCATAGCTTTTGGCCCTTGCTCCTGTCTAGGGCTTCTTCTTGGCACTTTGTGTTCATAAGGAAGGAAGGGGCAGTCAGCATGAATCATGTCCTTTCAAGCTTAACCTGAGCCAACAGCGTGGTGCAGCAGCAAGAACGGGTAATGCTCTTCCAGGCTGCATCAACAGAAGTCTAGTGTCCAGATCAAGGGAAGTCATAGTCCCACTCTCTTCTTCCAGGTGTTTCAGACCACACCTGGAATACTGTGTCCAGTTCACAGCACCACAATTTAGGTTGGATGTTGACAAGCTGAAACGTGGGCAGAGGAGGGAAACCGAGATAATCAAGGGTCTAAAAGCCAAGCCTTATGAGGAACGGTTGAGGGAACTGAAATACTTTCTTGACACTTGTACAACTTGTATACGGTGAGATTACACGTGCACCCCCCACTCAGGTCTCTTAGTCTTAATTCCCCTCGTTTACTGACGCATACCCACCAAACCCAAAAGTCAGTTGCCCTGTTGTTATCTTTTCATTCAGCAGCCTAACAGCCCACGGATAGAAGCTGTTCTTTACCCTGTTGGTGCGACTAATCCTGCTTCTATATCTTCTGCCCGTCCAGAGATCAAGAAAGTGCCGGCCAGGGTGTGAATCATCCCTGAGAATTTTCCTCACTCTCCTGAGGCAACGTTCTTTCGCTATTTCATCCAGTGGATTCACGGGACAGCCCATAATATCTTGTGCTGTATTCACCACCCTCTGTAGGCACTTCCTATCAGATGATGTCAAACCAGCAGACCACACCGTGATGCAGTAGGAAAGGACACTTTCTATTGTTGACCGGTAGAAGGAGATCGTCAAATGTTGATTGACATCGTTCTTATGCAATATTCTGAGGAGATGGAGTCTCTGTTGGGCTTTCTTAACCACCTGGGTTGTACTGATTTTCCAAGTAAGGTCTTCACTGAGATAAACTCCTAGGAATTTAAAGGAAGAGACTGTCCACACGGCCCTCCCCGATGTACAGCGGGGCTAGTTCTCCTCTCTTCCTCTGAAAGTCCAACACCATCTCCTTTGTCTTGCTGATATTAAGGTGTAAGTTGTTCCCTAGGCAATATGTAGATTTTTTTGGATCTCCCCTCTATACGCTGATTCGTCTCCACCTGTTATTAAACCCATTATGGTGGTGTCATCTGCAAACTTAATAATTGCAGTAGACGGATCAGATGATACACAATCGTATGTATACAGTTGTCAGGGGTTCAGGGAGAGAGGCACAGGTGAGGGAGGAGACTGAGAGCGAGGGGGAAGAATCCCAGGACAGCGAGGAAGAGGATGACGATGACTTGAGGGATTCCATGAGTCTTTCAAGTGAATCGGAGGATTCCCAGAAGGGGGCGCCTGTGGTCAGGCCCAGGGGAACCCAAAGTGGGAGCTGGGAGTCGGGACCGGCTTCTCCGCCGGAGCGCAGTGAGGGGGGTGGAGATTCCAGTGTGACAGGAGAAGCAGGTCAGAAAGCAGAGAGGGAGGGGAGATCGGAGCAAGGCATCCTCCCGGAAGGGGAGGAGAGTAGTACAGGGAGTAGTGTAGCTGTCAAGAGGAAGGTCAGAGGTAGCGAACGCGCGCCAAGTTCAAATGTGGAGGCGCGCGGAAATACAGGGAGCCCGGAGGAGGAGCCAGGTCCCAAAGCACGCAGGAGGGGGGAAGAGTTGTCTGGGGATTCAGCGTCAGGGGAATCCAGGAGGGGCGAAACCCCGGGGGCAGGAAGACCCTGCGGAAAAGGAAAGAGAGGAAGAGGTGGAGCAGCACAAGCCTCTTAAACTGGTGCAGGGGAGGGACTGACTCAGAGGGGACTTCAACGGTCTAAGCGTAACAGACGTGGGGCTGCGCGCCTCGGCTGTGGAGCGTACAATGTACTACAATAAAGATCTTTGTTTATAAAACTGGACTTGGTGTTGGTCTCTTGTGAGCTGAGACCTGAGGCAGCCCTGAAAACAGTGAATACAGGTAGGGACTTAACACACATCCCTGTGTATGTGTGTATGAATTGGGTATGTTTAGCCTGAGAAAGAGGAGACTGAGAGAATGTAATAGCCATCGTCAATTATCTAAAGCAGGCATGTCCAAAGTCCATTTTGGGGGCCTAACCCGGCCCACCAGTCGGTTTAATCCGGCCGCTACGGCAGTTTATTTCCTGGGGTAAAATCCTTTTTTTTTTTTTCCCGCATTAAATTTTTATTCAAGGTTTGAAAAAAACAACAGACAAATACATACTAATACATACTTACACATATTTGCACATATTATTTTCCTTTCTCCATAGTATATAAACACAAACTATGACCTAGAACTCATAATAAAGAAAATTATAAAATTTTAGGTTCTATCGAACCTTTGACTTCCCTTCACCCATTTTGGTAAGTATCGAATAATTTCCATGATTGCGTATTTAAATGTTACCCTTATAGTTAATCTCTGATAGAGTTACTCTAGTACCGCCAGTTCCTCTACATATCCATTCCAATGTATTTCCAAAATTTGTTCCAATTTTTCTGGACTTTCTGATCATCTTGGTCTCGTATTCTGCCTGTTAACCTATCGAGCTCAGCATAGTTTATCATTTTGACCTGCCAATCTCTTATTGTGGGTATAATTTCTATTTTCCAATTTTGCGCCAACATAATTCTTGCAGCTGTGGTGGCATAAAGAAATATTTTTTTGTCTTCGTTTTTTATCTCTTTGTTCATAATTCCCAGCAAGAAGGCCTCCGGCTTCTTGGGAAAGGTGTATTTTAATATTTTTTTAAGTTCATTATATATTGCTTCCCAAAAGGCCTTCACCTTACTGCATCGCCACCACATGTGGTAAAGATCTCCCTCCGCCTCTCCACATTTCCAACATATCCTGTTCCTTAGTATATACATTTTAGCCAGTTTCACCGGGGTGAGATACCATCTGTACAGCATTTTCCAGATGTTCTCCCTCAGAGCCGTACATGCCGTAAACTTGATATTTTTATTCCACAATTCCAACCACCTATCAAACTCTATATTGTATCCAAAGTCAATTGCCCATTTAATCATAGCCTCTTTGACTTCCTCGTCCTTGGTATGCCATTCTAGTAACATATCATATATTTTAGACAATGTTTTATTCTTACCTTCTACTATTTCTGTATTAAACTTTGATTTTTTATTGTCAAACCCTCTTTTCCTTTTATCCTCTTTTAACAGATCATTCACCTGGTGGTATTGTAACCAGCCAGTGAATTGATCTTTTATTTCTTCATAAGGCTTGAGTTTGGGTCCTTGTTCTGTTTTTCTTACCAAGTCTTCATACGTGGCATTCTTCCCCTCCATATTGACTTTTTTTATCGTTAAGACTTCTATTGGTGAAATCCACCAGGGCGTCTTTCTTTCAATGAGATTTTTATTTCTCTCCCAAATCTGATATATAGGTCCCCTAAATATATGGCTTAAAAAAGCTCTATGCACTTTCACTTTCTCATACCAGAGGTATGCATGCCACCCATACCGGTTGTTAAACCCCTCCAGATCTAATAGGTCTCTATTTTCTAATTTTATCCAATCCTTCAACCAGAGAAGACATGCCGCTTCGTAATACACACTCTGGTAGGGCAAAACCTCCTCTCTCTCGTTTATCAATCAGTATTTTCATTTTAATCCGTGGTCGTTTCCCCTGCCAGATAAATTTCGCCAGGGATCTCTGCCATTCTTTGCATTGTTTTACTCCCTTAATAACTGGGAGGGTTTGAAATAAGAACAGCATTCTCGGCAAGATGTTCATTTTGACCACTGCTATCCTTCCTAAAAAGGAAAGTTTCATCCTCCCCCAGGTTTCCACATCTTTCTTTATCTTCTTCCATGTAGCTTCATAGTTGTCCTTATATAAATTTATATTTTTAGCCGTGATCCAGACTCCCAAATATTTCACTTTCCTGGCCACCATAATTTCTACCTTTCTTTCTAATTCTGTCGTTTCTTCCTTAGTTAGGTTTTTAACCAACATTTTAGTTTTGTTCTTATTTACTCTGAGTCCTGCCACGTCTCCAAATTCCTCAATTTTTTGTAAGGCTTCCTCAACACTATCCTTTGGTTCTTCAAGGGTCAGCACAATGTCATCTGCATAGGCTTTGATTTTAAATTCTCTCTTTCCTACCTTAATCCCCCTCACTTTCGTCGTTTCCCTCAATCTCTCATTAAGTATTTCCAGCACTGTTATAAATAATAAGGGGGACAGGGGACAGCCTTGTCTAGTCCCTTTATAAATATTGAAGTACTCTGTTGTAGTATTATTTATGACCAACTTTGCTTTCTGTTCTTTGTATATTGCTTCAATGCCCCTTCTAAATTTTTCCCCTATTCCCATCATTTCCAAACTCCTCTTTAGAAAATCCCACGAGATGTTATCAAATGCCTTTTCCGCATCTATGAAAACCAGTGCCGCCTTTCTATCTATATTCATATCCAAATATTCAATAATATCTATCAGATTCCTTACATTGTCCCGTAGTTGTCTCCCCGGAAGGAAGCCTGTTTGCTCTTTATGTATTTTATTAATCATAACCCTTTTTAACCTTTCCGCCATTATGTCTGCAAATATCTTATAGTCGTTGTTTAACAGTGAAATTGGTCTATAATTTTTTACGTCCAGATTATCCACGTCTTTTTTGGGAATCAGTATAATATAGGCTTCCTTCCAGGTTTTAGGGATCCTTCCTTCTTTCAGTATATTATTCATCACCTCTCCCAACACTGGAGCTATCTGATTTATTAATGTTTTATAATATTTAGCCGGGAGGCCATCCGGTCCTGGCGCCTTCCCGGCTTTCATCTTTCCTATAGCCTTCTTTATCTCTTCCTGTGTGATTTTCTGATCTAGCACCTCTTTTTCTTCTTTTGCAATTTGTTTGAGATGGTATTTTTGCAAATATTGGTCTATTTCTTTTTCTGTTTCCTTTCCTCTGTTATACAAATCCTTATAGTATTTTTGAAATATCCTTTTTATTTCCTTTGGCTCTTCCACGATCCTTTCTCCTTCTCTTATTTTACTAATCATATTTTGTTTCTTCCTTTCTCTTAACTGCCACGCTAGATATTTCCCTATCTTATTTGCAGATTCAAAGTTCCTCTGATTCATCCACTTGATTTTCCATTCTATCTCTTGGTTAATTATTGTGGAGAATTTAGCTTGTAGTAATTTTAGGTTCTGTTTTATACTCTCATCACTCGAATTAACCATTAATTTTCTTTCGTTTTCCATAATCTGTGTTATAATCTGCTCTTTCTTTTTCTCCTTTTCTTTTCTCAATTGGCTATTTTTCTGAATCAGGAAACCCCTCATAACCGCCTTTCCGGCGTCCCATACCGTTTCTACAGTGGTTTCTCCATTCAAATTCCATTTAAAGTAATCTTCAATTGTTTCTATAGCCTTATTTACAATCTTTTGGTCATTGAAGAGGAATTCATTCATTCTCCATCTTCTTGTTTTATCATCTCTACCTTTTAACTCCATCGAAACCGCATTATGGTCTGATATAGTTCGTGGCCAAATTTCCGACTTAGTTAAATTCTGTATCATTTCCCTCGAGACCCAGATGCTATCTATTCTCCCCCAACTCTGATTCGGGTTTGAAAAAAAAGTGAATTGTTTCACAGTAGGGTTTTTATATCTCCATGCATCCGTCAGCCCCAAATTATTGACCATATTGAAGAAGGATCGAGGCAGCTTGCCCTCCTTCTTATCACTTCTTTTTGTTAACTTATCTATGTCTGGCATCACCACCCCATTAAAATCCCCCATCAATATCAATTTTTGATCCATCCATTCCATCAATATAGTCTCTAATTCAGAAAAAAAGCAGATTTTTTATCATTTGGTGCATATACCCCCACCACAATTATTCTTTCTCCATGAAATACCATCTGTACCACCACCACTGGGGTAAAATCCTTAAAAAAAAACCTCAACAACTTCAACCCTTAAAAAAGCTCAATAACTTTGGTTGGCCGTTACGGCCCTTCACTTCATCAAATCTGGCCCTCTTTCAAAAACGTTGGGACACCACTCATCGAGAGGACTGTCACATGGAGGAGGGAGCAAGCTTGTTTTCTCTTGCTCCAGGGGGTAGATTCAGATGACGAGGAAGGATGTTCCTACTAAACATTAGGAAGAACTTTCTGATGAAGTTTCACAGTGGAATGGATGACCTCAGAAGTCAGTGGACTCTGCATCAGTGGAAGAGTTTCAAAAGGGGTAGGATGGCCGTCTGCCAGGGATTCTTCAGTTAAGATTCCTGTAATGAAGGGAGTTGGTTTAGATGACTTTTGGGGTCCCTTCCAACCCTACAATTCTATGAATTAAAAACAACAACTGGCAGAGGTTCATTCATGGCAAGCAAATCTAAGTCCTCAATGAGCCTCAAACCACAGACAAGGCAGAGAGATGCACTGGTGAACATGATCCTCAAACACTTCACCAAGAGGAAATCTCTGCAAAACCAAACTTAGGAATTATGCCACGCAGGTCCCTGTCTCCTGTGCCCTCTGCTGCAATTTTGTACCTGCAGAGGAGAAAGGAGACAAGAAGGAAATTTGCAGGGAGATGGGGAGGGCATTGCAGTGCTGGAGCGGGTGGGGCGATGAGGGGGGCTTGGATGCCAACCAGGTGTCAAAAGGCTACCTGAGTGTAAATGGAGAGAGCTGATTGCCTTTATTTAAAGATGAATGTCAAGCAAATGACTTCTCCTTGCAATCGGAGATGCCAAAAGCCGGATTTCATCATAGGGTCTGCACCTGTCTTTGGGTTCAGTTTGAAAAATGGGAATTCTTGCTCCGGTGATTACATCTCTGTGTCTGAGTGGAGGGCATCCAGGAGCCAGAACAGAGTGGAAGCAAGGTCCATAGTATCAAAGAATTGTAGAGTCGGAAGGGACCTTGAGGGTCATCTTGTCCAACCCCCTGCAATGCAGGAATCACAGCTCAATCCTTAACATATCTTTAGGCGCCAGGCAAAAACATTCCTCTTCTCCCAGGCCTTTGGCTGATTAAACAATCTATGGCCTTTTAAACTGTGGCGGGAGGGGTACTGTTTTTCTTTGTTAGCATGATTTGCATTTTTGTGTTTTTATACTGTAAACCTCCCTGTGATCCTCAGATGAAGAGCGAAGAGGAAGAGGAGGAGGAAGAGGAAGAAGAAGAGGAGGAGGAAGAAGAGGAGGAGGAGGAAGAGGAAGAAGAAGAGGAAGAGGAAGAGGAAGAAGAAGAAGAAGAAGAAGAAGAAGAAGAAGAAGAAGCGGAGGAGGAGGAGGAGGAGGAGGAGGAGGAAGAAGAAGAAGAAGAAGGAGGAGGAGGAGGAGGAGGAGGAGAGCGAAGGAGAAGAAGGAGAAGAAGGAGAAGAGGAAGAG
>JAXCMG010000059.1:2599719-2624926 GCA_034642415.1 Podarcis siculus
AGGAAGAGGAGGAGGAGGAGGAAGAGGAGGAGGAGGAAGAAGAAGAGGAGGAGGAGGAAGAAGAAGAGGAAGAAGAAGAGGAAGAAGAGGAAGAGGACAAAGAAGAGGAAGAGGAGGAGAGGAAGAAGGAGGAGGAAGAGGAAAAGGACGAAGAAGAAGAAGAGGAAGAAGAAGAGGGAGAGGAGGAGAGGAGGAGAGGAGGAAGAGGAAGAGGAAAAAGAGGAGGAGGAAGAGGACAAAGAAGAAGAGAAAGAGGAAGAAGAAGAGGAAGAGGAGGAGAGGAGGAGGAGGAAGAAGAAGAAGAAGAAGTGCTCCATGTTTATCTGAATCTTCCAGCTTCATTGGAGGTCCACGAGTTCTAGTGTCAGGAGAGGAGGGAATTGTCCATGCAATTGACAAATTAGATGTGATTCCTGCATTGCAGGGGGTTGGACTAGAGGACCCCTTGGGTCCTTTGCAACTACAGCTCTGTGGTTCTGTGGGCTAGGATACTTTCTTCAAGGATGCTTCCTTCTCACACACAAATCTGCTCACCAATTAAGGTCTCCTCTGGAGGTTCTTCTCTGCATCCCGCCAACCACTGAGTTGTGTTTGCTTGGCACATGGGACAGAGTCCTTGTTTTGAAGCCACATCTGAACCCTTGAACCGTCAGCAAAGAGAATCTTGGCTTATGCATCAAACTGCAGGAATTTCTCCCACTGCATTTCAGGGGGAAATGTACCCTGACGCACCGATGCCATCTCAAAACAGCCAGAAATAAAATGGAAAAATAGAAGCTAGTAAAGAGATTTAAGACCAAATAAATTCATTTTGTCCTTTAAACAGCCTAATGAAAATGAAAATGTCTTTGGAGAGCACTTAAAATCAGCTAGAGCCTTCTCACACAGAGAGAGAGAGACCCTTTGGGCAAAGATTTCTCTTCTTTAAAGGCATTTGGCCTCTTGAGGCTCAGTTTCAGTTTACTTTTCAGCTTTCAATCTGCTTCTTTTTTGTTATTAACAGATATGGGGTCTTTTTGTTATATTTTATTACAGGTAATTTGAGCTGACACTGCTCACCACCTGGTGGCTAGATTGTTGGACTGATTTCAGATCCATAGCTGTCAACTTACAGATTTGAAAATAAGGGATCAGCAGCCAAAATAAGGGATCAACAATTACTTTGATAAAATACATATTTTGTTGCGTGCAAATGGCTTTAGATACCTATTAGGTCCATAAATTACCATATAGCATATATTCAACACAAAAAAGCAACAATTTGTTGTTGACAAATGACAGCTGGACATAGAAAGGGCCCCATTGCCTTCAGTAGCTTATTTAAGGGACTGTCCCTTATTTGGCGCTGGGATAAGGGACTGTCCCGCCAAATAAGGGACACTTGACAGCTATGTTCAGATCCCAACTCAGCCATGAAGCTTGTTGAGCGATATTGAGCCAGTTACAATCTGTCAGCCTAACCTACCTCACAGGGTCGTTGTAAGGCTAAAACAGGGAAGGGGAGAAGCCTTCTCGGTGGCTCCTCCCAAACTTTGGAACTCACTCCTTAGAGAAGCCAGACTGGTTCCCTCCTTTCTGTCAATTTGCTGGCAGACAAAGACTTTCTTGTTCTAACAGGTTTTGAGAAACTGGCCACTTTTAACGAAAAGACTGGTGCTGTGCTGTTTTAACGGTAATCATTGATATGGTTTGAATACAGTGGTACCTTGGGTTACATACGCTTCAGGTTACATACGCTTCAGGTTACAGACTCTGCGAACCCAGAAATAGTACCTCGGGTTAAGAACTTTGCATCAGGATGAGAACAGAAATAGTGCTCTGGCGGCACGGTGGCAGCTGGAGCTAAAGTGGTGCTTCAGGTTAAGAACAGTTTCAGGTTAAGAACGGACCTCCGGAATGAATTAAATACTTAACCCGAGGTACCACTGTAGAGGCAAACCCCAATCTCCTGACCTGAACCTCCTGTTTTAGTTGTTGCTGTGTTTTAGGGCCTTCTGGCGGTTCCCTCATTGCGAGCAGCAAAGCTACAGGGAACCAGGCAGAGGGCCTTCTCGGTAGTGGTGCCTGCCCTGTGGAACACCCTCCCACCAGATGTCAAAGAGATAAACAACTACCAGACTTTTAGAAGACATCTGAAGGCAGCCCTGTTTAGGGAAGTGTTTAATGTGTGACATTTTAGTGTATTTTTGGTCTCTGTGGAAGCCGCCCAGAGTGGCTGGGGAAACCCAGCCAGATGGGCGCGGTACAAATAATTTATTATTATTATTATTATTATTATTAACATTTTAGTTGCGGATGTTTGAATGTTTTGATAACTGGTAAATATATTTTTCATAATCAGTTTTATCCTTGCTATTTTGGAAATGAAGCATTTCCCAGACTCCTTAGATATTACTCAAAACTTTACTTGCAGAACTTTCTTCAAAACAAAACAGAAACATCAAATGATGCATCCAAACAGTTCCACAGGATGTATGCCCATATAAGGCATAGGCTCAGCATCTTAGAAAATATGAACTAATTCCAACAGTCGTAGAAGCAGAGGTCTGTCTCTCCCCACAATCTGCATCCTGCCTTAGGTAGTTTACCTGGAGAGCTTCATGTACATCCTCACTCTCACAGAGCCTGGGAAACAAACAAAAAACTCTAATCACCACCCTTCCAAGATGGCAAATTTGTAATTCAATACCTCTCATGTGATCTAAGGTTAAACACTCACGTGTTGGCTAGCAGAAAACAGTGATCATCAATTATCAACTCAGATAAAGCTCAGTGGAATTTTCCCATGTTAAGCCCTTTTCAGCGATACACATTTAGGCATTTTCCTTTCAGTGTGAATTAAATCAATTATACTGAACAGGGGAAAGGTGGTGTAGAAGATGCCACCCTAAGTTGAAACAAGGTGACCCACATTGAATTGCTTTCTCATATAGATATTGCTTGTTCCCGCAAAAGGCAGGGTTGGCCACCAACCTAGCTGGGTTTAAAAGAGGACCAGACAAATTCATGGAGGAGAGGACTATTGGTGGCTACTAGCCAGGATGGCTAGGCTCTACCTCAGGGGTAGGCAACCTAAGGCCCATGGGCCAGATGTGGCCCAATCGCCTTCTCAATCCGGCCTGCAGACGGTCCAGGAATCAGCATGTGTTTACATGAGTAGAATGTGCCCTTTTACAGTGGTACCTCGGGTTAAGAACTTAATTTGTTCTGGAGGTCCGTTCTTAACCTGAAACTGTTCTTAACCTGAGGTACCACTTTAGCTAATGGGGCCTCCTGCTGCCGCCGCGTGATTTCTGTTTTCATCCTGAAGCAAAGTTCTTAACCCGAGGTACTCTTTCTGGGTTAGCGGAGTCTGTAACCTGAAGCGTATGTAACCCGAGGTACCACTTTATTTAAAATGCATCTCTGGGTTATCTGTGAGGCATAGGAATTTGCTCATTTCCCCCCCAAAAAATACAGTATAGTCCGGCCCACCACATGGTCTGAGGGACGGTGGACCGGCCCATGGCTGAAAAAGGTTGCTGACCCCTGGTCTACCTCCACAGCTGGCAGCAGCAGTGCTTCTGAAACCAGTTGCTGGAGATCACAGAAGGGAAGAGTTGCTTTTGTTTCCCACAGACATCTGCTTGGCAATGGTGAGAACAGGATACTGGACTTGATGGGCCACGGACCTGATCCAGCATGGCTTTACTTGTTTTCCTCCAAGAGCTTCCCTCAGCCAAGACCACTACAAAATCAAGACTAGCAAACACTGGGATCCAGCAACGATTTTCCCAAAAAGCTGTCCCTCCACTCAGCGGTGGCTTTCGCTGTGTGTCGCCTGCCATTTGCTCGATGCAAATGAACAGTCCGCTCCTCATTTAATTTGCACATATGGGTATTCAAAACAAATCCAATGGAAAAAAATGTGTGAGCTATTAGACTCAGCTAATCATCTATTTCTGCTTCATCCTACAATACCCAGCAGGACATTGGGGGAGAGGAAATAGTTTGAAAAACAAACCAACACTTTCCTTTCCTTTTTTTAAAGCCCAAGTTTTCTCCAGCTGGGTGAGAAATATCAAAGAGGCCCAGCAGTTGTTAATTTGCCACACCAATCTATAAAACTCTCATTATGCCTCTCAGACTCATGGAAAATCTGATAAATAGCTATGTGAGATGTTAAATATCATTATAGCATTAGGCCAAACCTCCCCACTCCTCAGCCTTTTTGACATTCAGATTAGAGAATTTGGGGGAACGGCTCCCAGGCGGTCATTCAAATAGAATCTTGGAATTTTAGAGTTGAGCGGGACCCTGAGGGTCATCTAGTCCAACCCCCTGCAATGCAGAAATCTCAGCTAAAGCAACCATGACAGATGGCCATCCAACCTCTGTATAGAAACCTCCAAGGAAGGAGAATCCACCACCTTCCATGGGAGTCTGTTCCACTGTTAAACAGCTCTTACTATTGTTATAAGAATGTTAAGGTCATAACTGTATATATAAACCACATGTCTGAAACCCCACAGAAAAAGTCCTGAAACCATTTTGTCCCTCCCAAATTGACCACAAATATTTCTCTACAGGGTCAAAGGAAAATGGAAAAGCCTCCCCATTCGCTTTTCCTTCACAAATCCTGCCTTAAGGGTATGTCTGTGTTTGAATAGGGTGTGAGCCTGTGACCTGGCCCAGGAACTAAGTATTTATTGTTACAAAAGACTGGCCAGGCTCCCCAGGTAATCCAATCAAGCATTAACAGGTAACCTGCCAGACAGGAGATAAACAACGCACTCAGATTTCTGTTGTAGACTGCCTTTTCTGTGATGTAGGTATGATGTATCTGGGGGGTGGTCTTGGACTCCAGGGCGGGCAATTTAAAATGTCTATATAAGGACAGACACACCTTTGTTCTGGGTCCTCCTGCGTGTGTGGGGAGCACCCTGTTGCAACAGCTTTAATAAAGATCCGGCTTATTAGCTGCTTTGCTTCTCAATATTCTCTGGTTGGCCTCTGTTATTTTCTCCTACCCACAGGGAACCCACTTAAAGACTCTATACGGGCTGTTGGATACCCCATAAGGGAACAAGGGCAGATTTTGTTTATTACACCTGCATCCTGTTCCTTCTGTGGCCAACCAGTTGCCCCACTATCAGACAGTTCTTCCTAAGGTTTCTCCTCTCTTGTAACTTGAATCCATTGGTCTGAGCCCTACCTTCCAGAGCAGGAGAAATCAAGCTTTTTCCCTCTTCCATGGGGCAGCCCTTCATATATTGCATAAGGCTTGGCGTGACAAAGCAATTCAATGTGGGTACTCTAGATAAAAACCTCCAAGGAAGGGGAGTCCACCATCATCTTCAAAGGGAGTCAATTCCCTGTTTTAGGTAAGGGCTAAAGGTGGGTCAGGACGTGGGTGGTGCTGTGGGTTAAACCACAGAGCCTAGGGCTTGCCAATCAGAAGGTCAGCGGTTCGAATCCCCGCCACAGGGTGAGTTCCCGTTGCTCAGTCCCAGCTCCTGCCAACCTATCAGTTCGAAAGCACATCAAAGTACAAGTAGATAAATAGGTACCACTCCAGCGGGAAGGTAAACGGCATTTCCATGCACTGCTCTGGTTCGCCAGAAGCGGCTTAGTCATGCTGGCCACATGACCCGGAAGCTGTACGCCCGCTCACTCAGCCAATAAAGTGAGATGAGCTCCGCAACCCCAGAGTCGGCCACGACTGGACCTAATGGTCAGGGGTCCCTTAACCTTTAAAGGTGGGTCAGGGAGCTGAACCCCAAGATCTACAGGACATTTCCATAAATCACCTTTCAACATCCATGTGAAAAGCACTTCGCAAAGTAAATCATAATGATAACCCCAGAGGGAACAGGCAAAACGCTCTTGCATTTGCATTTGAAAAGGCAGCTTTCCAAAACAACCCAAAGTTTGCTCAGATCCATGGATTTGAATGAGAGCCTATCATGGAAGAG
The DNA here is from genome assembly GCA_034642415.1 of Podarcis siculus. Taxonomy (NCBI): domain Eukaryota; kingdom Metazoa; phylum Chordata; class Lepidosauria; order Squamata; family Lacertidae; genus Podarcis; species Podarcis siculus. The sequence continues at coordinate 2,605,674 of JAXCMG010000059.1, forward strand.
GGAGCAAGCCCTCCCTGATTCGGAGAATAGGGGTTCTGCCTGCAAACATCTGAGTCATGCGTTTGAAAGGGGCTCCTTTGTCAGACTCTTAATTAAACACTGCAATGTGTTGAAAGAAATCCCCTTGGAGGGAGCCACCAGCAACAAAGAGTAGGCGGGTGTGTAATCTGTACCCTGGGGTTGACCTTTGATTCTCTCCTTGCACAGGGGCTGCTGAATCCAGAGGCGTTTCTAGTGGCAACCAACCAATAAATCTTGGCATAATAAACTCAATTTGTGATGCATTTGGCCTGAAGCGGAGATGGAGCCCACAATGGCTTGATGCAAGATCACTGAAGAACGATTTACCAGTTCTGAGCTGCCTATAAAAATGGGGGTGGGAGGAGTCGTTTGAAAAATTGCTGTGCTTGAAAGCACATCCAATAGGGATGGAGGGATTGGTGTATCTTCATTCATGTCAATTCCACATGTGTTTGTTCATGCACCCTCTCCAGGATGTCCCCGATCCAATCTCCTGCAGCATCTCCAGGCAAGGAGAGTCGCAGTGTGAGATCGCAGGAGAGGAGAAACATCCAGATGCCACAACAGGTAAGAAAGGATTTCTCCATGCAGCGGGAGAGTGTCAGAGAGACGACAAGGAGAGCAGGTCATTCGCTGATCAGGAAAAGACAGTAACACACCCGACACATTGGCTTCCAGGATGTTTCCAAGCACAATTCAAAGTGTTGGTGCTGACCTTGAAAGCCCTAAACAGCCTCGGCCCAGTAGACCTGAAGGAGCGTCTCCTCCCCCATCGTTCTGCCCGGACGCTGAGGTCCAGCGCCGAGGGCCTTCTGGTGGTTCCCTCACTGCGAGAAGCCAAGTTACAGGGAACCAGGCAGAGGACCTTCTCGGTGGTGGCGCCCGCCCTGTGGAATGCACTCCCATCAGATGTCAAGGAAATAAACAACTACCAGACTTTTAGAAGACATCTGAAGGCAGCCCTGTTTAGGGAAGCTTTTAATGTTTGATGTTTTATCCACAGAGCCTGTAAAACAGCTATTCCGCCTGGCCTTCAATTTGAATTAGCCTGATCCTCAATTCCCTTTCACCCTTTCCTCTTCTATGAAGAAACCCTTTCTGGGACCCCACATTTAAATTCTTCCCTGGTCTCCTTGCTGGCCCCTAATAGGACAAATTTGGCCAGTTAGCCCTGGTGACCATTTGATGTCTACTGACTGTGTTTTTTGTTTTCTTTCCCAAAATGATCCCTGAATTTTTGAATTCTATTGAGATTGATGCTGCATTTTATGTTGTATTTTATGTTTTTTTATGCTGTTCTTAAGTAACATTTTAATGAATGTTTTATATTTGCTGTTAGCTGCCCTGAGCCTGGTTTTTAAACCAGGAAGGGTGGGGTATAAATATTATTATTACCACCATCATCATCACTTTATTATTATTAATATTAGTATTCTGTTGGGAGCTGCCCAGAGTGGCTGGGGAAACCCAGCCAGATGGGCAGGGTATAAATAAGTTGTTGTTGTTACCTGCAATCAGTGTCTGTTTTGATGAAGTACCATATTTTTCGCTCTAGACGCACCTAGTTTTTGGAGGAGGAAAGCAAGAAAAAAAATATTCTGACTCTCAGAAGCCAGTTCTGGCTTCTGGGATAGCTGCGCAGCCTGCATTCGCTCCATAAGATGCACACACATTTCCCCTTACTTTTTAGGAGGGAACAAGTGAGCCTTCTGGAGCAAAAAATACGGTAGATCAGAGAACACACGGAGACTTCTAAGGGTTGCTCCTATCTAGATGAAGCAGTTGCCCGGACTGGCTTGCCACCCCCTCCATTCTCTATCCCTCTGTCAGGCCCCTTCCTTTGCCTACGGCAAACCCCAAGGGACCCTCTCTCTTTCTGCCTGGTTCTCTGCTCAGTAAGATGCAATAGATGCCTTGTTCTGGGAGTGGAGTTGGGGGGCTTGCAGGCTGTCAGCAATCAGGAGGGCTCTGTGGTGGAGCTGCCAAGTCTGATCCCTGTGTCTGCCCTGTAGGGACACAGGTGGGCTTGCTGATCAGAAGGTCGGCGGTTCGAATCCCCGCAACGGGCTGAGCTCCCATTGCTCTGTCCCAGCTCCTCCCAACCTAGCAGTTCAGAAGCATGCCAGCACAAGTAGATAAATAGGTACCGCTGTGGCAGGAAGGTAAACGGCATTTCTGTGTGCTCTGGTTTCCGTCACGATGTTCCGTTGCACCAGAAGTGGTTTAGTCCTGCTGGCCACATGACCCGGAAAACTGTCTGTGGACAAATGCTGGCTCCCTTGGCCTGAAAATGAGCACCACCCCATAGTCGCCTTTGACTGGACTTAACTGTCCAGGGCTCCTTTACCTTTACCTTTTTACCTCTGCCCTGTACTGGTGAAATTGCCTGATTCCTCCTCTTCATCCTCCTCCAAGATCCCTGCCTCCAGCACTTCCCAGATCTTCCCCTCCTCTGGGGTGTAGCCGGTGCCCCCACCATCAGGACTCCAGAACCAAATCCTCTCCCCCAAATCCAGCCAGTCCCTGACAGAGAGTCTCTGCTGGCCCACGTATTGCCCAGGCTAGCTGTTCTCATGCATCTTATTTTTCAGACCCTGCTGAGAGCTGGGATACCATCGCAGAACTCCTGCACGGAATAGCTAAGCACTTGCGATGACCTGGAAGGATCCAAATTCCGGAATAATGAAGGGAAAATTAATAGCTTTAATCTGCTTTTCACTTCAGGCTCCACTTTCCCCTCCCAGGGTCTGAAGTTTCAGACACAGAGGAACTACAATATTTCAGAGGAACGCATCGTTTTCCCAGCTTATCTTCCGACGCAGGAAATCATTTCCACATCCATTCCTGTCTTGCAGGATTTGCATAACTGTCGCCAGAGAAACTTCTAAAAAGCCAGCGCTTAATACAATGTGAGCGAAGGTGTCATAAAAACATTGCCAGCTCTCTATCACTCCGACAACTTTCGGGAGTTAAATGTTTCCGGCGGAGGCTGGAGGAAGTTGGCAGAAAGTCTCCCTGTGCCAGGAGACTGGCGGTTATGTCCTATAAAGTCATGCATAGCTTTGACCTATAAATGGGGCTTCGTAAGGCTAAGGCTTGTTCACTGCAGATGGTGACATCAGTCACGAAATTAAAAGACGCCTGCTTCTTGGGAGAAAAGCAATGACAAACCTAGACAGCATCTTAAAAAGCAGAGACATCACCTTGCCAACAAAGGTCCGCATAGTTAAAGCTATGGTTTCCCAGGAGTGATGTATGGAAGTGAGAGCTGGACCATAAAGAAGGCTGATCGCCGAAGAATTGATGCTTTTGAATTATGGTGCTGGAGGAGACTCTGGAGAGTCCCATGGACTGCAAGAAGATCAAACATGTCCATTCTTAAGGAAATCAGCCCTGAGTGCTGACTGGAAGGACAGATCCTGAAGCTGAGGCTCCAAGACTTTGGCCACCTCATAAGAAGAGAAGACTCCCTGGAAAAAACCCTGATGCTGGGAAAGATCACAAGGAGAAGGGGACGACAGAGGACGAGATGGCTGGACGGTGTTCTTGAAGCTACCAGCATGAGTTTGACCAAACTGCAGGAGGCAGTTGAACCTCTCTGCTTTGAAAAATGAACTTCGCTCCTCAGCTCAGGGATGCCTGACAATTGTGAGCAGTCTTCCTTGCTGAAGAAGGGCCCATTTTTTTGCTAACGTACAGAGTTCTAGCAAGGCTGTTACAGCCAGGAGTCAGTTCTGGGACCTGTTGGGGAGGGCCAAAACTCAGTGGTAGAACATAAGAAGAGCCTGCTGGGCCAGGCCAATGGCCCATGGACTAGATGGGCTCCCTTCCCAGGGGGAGAAGCCCCATCTGCCCCTCACTTCCCTCTGCAGCACATGAGGAAACTGCCTTCTTGACCGTTGGACACACCATGGATCTCGACTGCTCAATGTGCTGGAGCCTGTCTTCGCACACAGGGAAAGTCCTATGATTAATCAACACCACACAAAAATGGTAATTATCATTAGGTTATTATCATTAGGCTCATAATTCCACAGTTGTGCAATTATCATCATCACACTGTTTTGCTGCGGGCTGAGCTGTATAGGGGCTACATTGAGAGTGTGTGCCTTCCTTCTCGTAAACAGAGCAATGTTACGGCTACTATTAGCCACTGCTATTAGCGCTACTGTTGCTACGGGTGGTAGCAAGTCTTAGTATAGGAATACCTGGAGTGGAGGGACCTCTAAATCTGCTTTTCTCTGTTTCTGCATCAGTCTGTAATTTAAAAAAAACAAAAACCCACATTTCATTTTGCATGCAGTTTCATGCAATATATGCATTTCTGCCCGATGCAAAAAATAAGAATGCAAACAGAGGAATTGCAGAGTCAGTTCACCTCCACCAGAGTTTATCCCAGGCATCCCCAACCTGTGGCCCTCCAAATGTTTTGGCCTACAACTCCCATGATTCCTAGCTAACAGAACCAGTGATCAGGGATGATGGGAACTGTATGTTAAAGCTCCAAAGCCTGTGAGCACTTTCTGAAGTCCTTTTGCATGCTACTAGGACCAGTCTCTTCACTTCTGAACTTCTTCAATGATGCACAACTTAGCAGAGTAGTGCAGCTTTCCCTAGGCAACAATCGAGACTTCTGAGTCAGGGCGATGATCAGGAACAAAGCTCACAACTAGTAACTTGATTTTGTAGTTTATTATATACAGTGGTACCTCGGGATGCGAACGGGATCCGTTCCGGAGCCCTGTTTGCATCCCAAACGGAACGCAAGACGCCACGGCGCATCTGCGTGTGCGTGGGTCGCGTTTGCTGCTTCCGCGCATGCACGTGACGTCATTTTGAACATCTGCGCATGTGTGAGCAGCGAAACCCGGAAGTAACACGCTCCGTTACTTCCAGGTTGCCACGGAGCGCAACTCAAACGCGCTCAAGCTGAAGCGCATTCAACTCGAGGTATGACTGTATGGCAGTAAACTCACAAGCTATATACAAGTTACTATATACAGCCACAAACTTCATCACTCTCTAAGCACTCCAGAATACTCCAAACTAGCCAAACAATGTCATAGGTCATGCTGCCTATATGAGAGACCTCAGTCAATCACTGAGCTGTTACCAGGTCCTCTTATCTCCAGGCAAATTTCTCCCATGCTCTGTCTCCCTAGCTTGTAGTCAACACCAATTGCTCACTTGCCAAGCTGCACGTAGACTATGAACTCCAGCATTGTAGTCCCAAAACATCTGGAGGGCCGAAGGTTGGGGGTGCCTGGTTTATCCTTTCAGTGGATAGTAGTAGCCCTCACCCCCATGGAGGAGACTCAGTACCCCTCTCCCTTCTCTCACATCCAGCCTTTTTCTTCTTGAGAGCCAGTGTGGTGTAGTGGTTAAGAGCGGTGGACTTGTAATCTGGGGAACCGAGTTCGCGTCTCCGCTCCTCCACATGCAGCTGCTGGGTGACCTTGGGCCAGTCACACTTCTGTCAAGTCTTTCAGCCCCACTCACCTCACAGAGTGTTTCTTGTGGGGGAGGAAGGGAAAGGAGAATGTTAGCCGCTTTGAGACTCCTTTGGGTAGTGATAAAGCGGGATATCAAATCCAAACTCTTCTTGACAATGTTTCTGCAAAGGCAGCAGTCAATGATGCTCAGTCGTCCCCTTGGGGCTGTGAGGTATGGCAGCCTCCTTTTGAAGCTGCGCACGAGGCCCTGGAGTGATGGGAAAGCCCACAAGGTACATCCTTGCTCTGCACAGATGAAGCTGAGTTTGTTTTTGCCTTCTGCTCAAATGTTAATGGCACCTCCTGGGAGGGAGTGTAGGAGTAACGGAGACGACGGGAGGTTGGATGCAGGTGAGCTGTGCAGAAGCACGCTGGCAAGCCTGCTCCAAGCAAGCTGCTGACTAGCACTGCTGAGGCTCCTTTTATTAGCAGAAGTCAACAATTGGAAACAGCAGTGAAACCACCCTGAACAGGACGTATTTCCATCTAAGCACATTTCCAGAGCAAATACACGCATCAGCAGGTGTTTCCCTAAAATGTTCCCCCCGATACAGTGGTACCTCAGGTTACATACGCTTCAGGTTACATACACTTCAGGTTACATATGCTTCAGGTTACATACTCCGCTAACCCAGAAATAGTGCTTAAGAACTTTGCTTCAGGATGAGAACAGAAATCGTGCTCCAGCGGCGCGGCGGTGGGAGGAGGCCCCATTAGCTAAAGTGGTGCTTCAGGTTAAGAACAGTTTCAGGTTAAGAACGGACCTCCAGAACGAATTAAGTACTTAACCCGAGGTACCACTGTACTTGACATTGACCTCACTGATGATGAGCCCGATAGAAATTCTACATCCCTCTTCTCCACCAACACACCTGAGGGGCATCAGTTTCTGGGCTGTTTTTGAAAAATGCCCCACTCAGAGCATATGAGAGAAATCTAGCCGGCTCTCTGAGGTTATATCACTGGAGATGCCAAGAACTGGGTCTGGGGAAATGTTACCTTGGTCCTTCTACATCCATCAGCTGGATAGCTCAGTTGGTTGGACCATTAGAGTGTGCTGCTGATAAGGCAAAGGTTGCAGGATCAAGGGACAGCTGCATATTCCTACATTGCAGGGGGTTACATGGCCACTGGTCCCATCACCTCCTGGCAAATAGAAGGGGAAGAAAAGAAGGCAGTGAGAGATTTTACTTTCTTGGGCTCCATGATCACTGCAGATGGTGACAGCAGCCATGAAATTAAAAGACGCCTGCTTCTTGGGAGAAAAGCAATGACAAACCCATAAAGAAGGCTGATCGCCGAAGAATTGATGCTTTTGAATTATGGTGCTGGAGGAGACTCTGGAGAGTCCCATGGACTGCAAGAGGATCAAACCTCTCCATTCTGGAGGAAATCAGCCCTGAGTGCTCACTGGAGGGACAGATCGTGAAGCTGAGGCTCCAAGACTTTGGCCACCTCTTGAGAAGAGAAGACTCCCTGGGAAAGACCCTGATGTTGGGAAAGATGGAGGGCACAAGGAGAAGGGGACGACAGAGGACGAGAAGGTGGGACAGTGTTCTCAAAGCTACCAGCATGAGTTTGACCAAACTGCGGGAGGCAGTGGAAGACAGGAGTGCCTGGCGTGCTCTGATCCAGGGGGTCACGAAGAGTCGGACACAACTGAACGACTAAACAACAACAACACAACTCTGTGACTCTATGATTTAAAAAGCATGTCCTCTGCTATTCGTAGAATTGTGCTTTAAAGTTTCTGGGGAGTCAATGAACGTTTTCTTCTCCAAATGTACAGGAGGGTCTTAAAAGGGGGGGGCAGGCAGGCTCCCTGAGGCTGTCAAAGTGGGAGAGAGCCCGTCTCCCTCTCCACAGGGGTGATCCAAATTAGAAGTTCCATTTAATATCTCTGTTTACGCCCACCCAAACTGTAATATATTCTCTTAATCTGATTGTAAACCTTCCTTGCCATTTATCTGGCATTTAGGACCTTCCTGAGAACTCTCTCCCTCCTTCCACATTCAAAGAGCCATCTGCTTTGTGTTCCCGACTAAGCTAAAACTTTACAAAGGAAAATGATTTGCTGATCTCCGTGAAGCAGCTCAGAACGTGTTGATAAAAGCCAGCGGGAAATATAGTTTTTATCCCAGATCACAAACATAACTCCAGCAAAAAATAAAGAAAATAAAGCTCATCTCTCGCACCTGGAAAATACTGTTGCGTGGGTTTTTGGGCGGTGGGGTGAGGGTTAGGCTGTATGGCTGAGTCCCTGCTAATTCCTGCATCCAGCAAGGATTCAATTGTTGGAATAGCCAGGTGAGTTTCTTGGTAATGGGCTAAGTATGGGTCATTGGACATGGGTGGCGCTGTGGGTTAAACCACAGAGCCTAGGACTTGCCAATCGGAAGGTCGCCGGTTCGAATCCCCGCAATGGGGTGAGCTCCCGTTCCTCGGTCCCTGCTCCTGCCAACCTAGCAGTTCAAAAGCACGTCAAAGTACAAGTAGATAAATAGGTACCGCTCTGGCGGGAAGGTAAACGGCGTTTCCGTGCGCTACTCTGGTTCGCCAGAAGCGGCTTAGTCATGCTGGCCACATGACCCGGAAGCTGTACGCCGGCTCCCTCGGCCAGTAAAGCGAGATGAGCGCCGCAACCCCAGAGTCGGTCATGACTGGACCTACTGGTCAGGGGTCCCTTTACCTTTATGGGTCACTGGGGCAACAAAGGAAGTGGCTCTGTGCCACAGAGCAAATGGGTGCTGCCCCCTCACCCAATTGGCTGGTAGATCGAAAGACAGAATAGAGAGCAAGAAGCAGGCTGCAGGCAGAAGCCTGAGAGGGAGAGCCATGCTTGTTTTCTGCCTGAGTCCAAGGCTGTAACTATGGGAGAAGTTCTAGTTACAGGCAGGTAGCCATGTTGGTCTGCTGTAGTCAAAACAAAATAAAAAAATTCCTTCCAGTAGCACCTTAGAGACCAACTATGGGAGAAGCAAGATCTCCTTCGGGTGTTAATGCATCTTGTGATCAAGTTGTATATATGTGTGAATACTGCAATCAGTGGGATGCGGGTGGCGCTGTGGGTTAAACCACAGAGACTAGGGCTTGCCAATCAGAAGGCTGGTGGTTCGAATCCCCGTGATGGGTGAGCTCCCGTTGCTCAGTCCCTGCTCCTGCCAACCTAGCAGTTCGAAAGCGCGTCAAAGTGCAAGTAGATGAATAGGTACCACTCCAGCAGGAAGGTAAACAGCGTTTCCGTGCGCTGCTCTTGCTTTGCCAGAAGTGGCTTAGTCATTCTGGCCACATGACCCAGAAGCTGTACGCCGGCTCCCTCGGCCACTAAAGCGAAATGAGCACCGCAAACCTAGAGTCTTCTGCGACTGGACCTAATGGTCAGGGGTCCCTTTACCCCTTTACTGCAATCAGCAGTATTCCTCTTATGTACTAAAGTTAAAAACCACCTTCTTGTTCTGTGCCTAGAAGTGAATAAGAACTCGTGCAAATGTTTAGGCTAGCAACCTTGAAAAGAAAGGCATGTTATGGGCTTGTAAAACCTATTTTAGGCTTATAAAAAATAATAATCCTTTTTTTTTCGTGCATAATTTTTATTGATTTACAAAAATCAAAATACAAATCAAACTGTGTCAATACTCTTGTTATTTTACAAAGAAAAGAAAATAGACTTCCTTCTGCCGTTCCACGAATCGTCCATAGTAACAATAAAATAAATCCGCATTCCTTTGTATGTAGTGCCGTAAGTCATTCTCATTCTTCCGTTTTCCTTTGGCATTACCCTTTACTTCTTACAGAGCACCTTTAAAGCCCACTAGTGTTATCTGTTCATCGGTTAAACTTTCCAGATATTCCGTAAAACTTTCCCAATCTTTCACAAACCTCTGATCTTTTTTATATCTGACTTTTCCTGACATCCTGTCCATCTCCACATAGTCTAGTAATTTGGTTCTCCATTCCTCTATTGTCGGCAAACTCTCTTGTTTCCAATTTTTGGCTATTAGAACCCTTGCTGCCGTTATTGCGTATTGGAACAGTTTGTAATCCTTCTTCTTTATCTCCGTTCCTACCAAACCTAGCAAGAACGCCTCGGGTCTTTTAGCGAAGGTGTATCTTAGCATTTTCTTTATTTCATTGTATATGCCTTCCCAGAACCCTTTGACCTTTTGGCATTCCCACCACATGTGGTAGAAAGTCCCCTCCCTTTCCTTGCACTTCCAACATTTATTGCAAGATCCGTACATTCTGGCTAGTTTTACCGGGGTCAAGTACCAGCGGTAGAACATTTTCATTAAGTTCTCTTTAAGTGACACACAGGCCGTGAAATTAAGGTGTTGTTTCCAGAGTTTTTCCCACTCTTCGAAATAGATGTTACGGCCAAGATCTTTAGCCCAGTGTGTCATTACCGCCTTGACCTCCTCGTCACCTAAGTTCCAATCTAATAGTTGTTTGTACATTTTGGATAAAGTTTTTATGTTATTCTCCAGAATCTCAGATTGGAATCTAGACTTTTTGTCAGCATATCCTTTATCTTTGACATCTTTCTTGAACATATCATTTATCTGGTGGTAATGTAGCCAGTCATATACTTGGGATTTGACCTGGTCAAACGGCCTCATTTTCCACCTTCCTTCCTCCTTCGTTAGGAGTTGTTCGTAAGTTGCCCAATTGGCTCTCATATTAGTCTTTTTAACGGACATAACCTCTAATGGAGACAGCCATTGGGGTGTTTTGGGTTCTAGCACATCCTTGTATCTTTCCCAAACCTCCATCAGGGGACCCCTAAATATATGATTCCTGAATCCCTTATGTCCTTTCTTCCTCCCATGCCACAGATAGGCATGCCACCCGGATCGGTTATCGTGGCCCTCTAGGTCTAACACTTCCCTATCTTCCAGTTTTATCCATGTTTTAACCCAGCATAGGCATGATGCCTCGTAATATAATTTTAGGTCTGGGAGAGCGAAGCCTCCCCTCTCTTTTATATCCGTTAGTAATTTAAATTTTACTCTCGGCTTCCTCCCCTGCCAGATATATCTGGAAATTTCTCTGTGCCAGGTTTTAAATATCTTTGTACCTTTAATGATCGGGATATTTTGGAAAAGAAATAAGATTCTTGGCAATACCGACATTTTAATTGTGGCTATTCTACCCCAGAATAACAATTTGAGCCGACCCCACGTTTCTATGTCCTTCTTAACCCCTTTCCATACAGTTTCATAGTTGTTTTTGAATAAATCTATATTTTTTGGCGTTATCCATACCCCTAAATATTTCACCTTCTTTGTCACTTCTATTTCTACTTCTCTTTGTAATTCCTCCAATTTGTCTGATTGCATATTCTTAGCTATTATTTTTGTTTTTCTTTTGTTTAATTTAAAGCCCGCTACTTCCCCAAATTGGTCAAATTCTCTAAGTACCTCTTTTATTGAATCCAGTGGGTCTTCCATTGTTACGACCAGGTCGTCTGCAAAAGCTTTAGTTTTATGTTCGTATTGGCCGACCCTGATTCCTTTTATTTCTTTGTTGTCTCTGATGGAGTTTAGTAGAACTTCTAGTATCGTTATAAATAACAGTGGGGACAGTGGGCATCCCTGTCTTGTTCCTTTAGTTACTGTTATTTCTTCCGTCTCCACATTATTTATCAACAGTTTTGCTCTTTGTTCCGTGTAAATTGCTTTTATCCCGTTATAAAATTCAGTACCTACTTCCATATGTTCCAGTTGTCTCAGCAGAAATTCCCAGTTTACATTGTCAAACGCTTTCTCAGCGTCCACGAATAGCAATATACCTTGTTTGTCACATCTTTCTGTTAAGTATTCTATTATATTGATAATATTTCTTATATTATCTTTCATTTGCCTGCCCGGCAAGAAGCCGGCTTGGTCTCTATGAATATTTTTTACTAAGATGGCCTTAAATCTTCTTGCAAGGACTCCCGCAAAGATCTTATAATCTATATTTAATAGGGAAATAGGTCTGTAATTTTTAATTTGCTCTGGATCTGAATCTTGTTTTGGGATTAATGTAATCAGTGCCTCCTTCCACGTCTCCGGTATTTCTCTTTCATTAAGAATGTTGTTCATTACTTCTTGTAGTGGAGTCAGCAGAACCGATGCCATTTCTTTATAGTATCTGCTAGTGAACCCATCTGGGCCTGGGGCTTTCCCATTTTTTAAATCTGTTATTATTGCTTTGATTTCCTCTATCTCGATTGGGGCATTTAATTTCTCTTTATCTGCTGAGGGGATCTTATTGATGTTCTTAGACGTTAAGTATCTCTCTATTTTTCTCGTCTTATTCTTTCCTGTGTTTCTAAAGAGATCTCCATAGAAATCCAAAAAGGCTCTCCTTATTTCTTTAGGTTTATTTATCTCTTCTCCTTCCGCCACTATCCTGTTTATCGTATTCTGTTCCTTTCTTTTTTTCAATTGCCAGGCTAGTAACTTCCCCGTTTTGTTGGCATATTCGAAGTTCCTCTGTCTCAGTCTTTTGATTTTCCATTCTATCTCTCTATTTATCAGCATTGTGTATTGTGATTGTAAAATTTTTATGTTCTCTTTTATTTTCTTGTTTTTTGGGTTTTGGATTAGTTTCTGCTCATTCTCTGCTAATTGTTGTATAATTTCTTTTTTCCCTTTTTCCCTCTTTTTGTTCTTAATTGCGCTCTGCTGGATAAAGAAACCCCGCATCACCGCCTTGCCTGCGTCCCACACCACCTTCAATTTTGTGTTATTGCCTAGGTTATCCTCGAAATATTCTTTTAGTCTATTTTGGGCCTTTTCTACTACCTCTTGGTCGTCCAATAAGTAATCTTTCAATTTCCATCTATTTGATCTGCTTTCCTGCCCTTTTAGTTCCATAATTAATGGGTTGTGATCTGAAATTGTTCTAACCTGGATCTCCGCCCGTACCGATCTAGTGGTTAACTCTTTCGAGATCCACATCTGATCTAATCTTGATGATGAATCGTTAGGTTCCGAATGGAAGGTATATTGCTTTTCTAGGGGGTGATTGAATCTCCAAATGTCTACCAAATTGCAATTTTGTATCAAGGAGAAAAAAGTTCTAGGTAGCTTCCCTTCTCTACCCTTTGTATCCCTCAGTCTGTCCATTTCCAACGACGCCACTCCGTTCATGTCTCCCAATAATATAATTTTCTCATCGGCGTAATCATATAACTTTCCTTCCAACCTCCCGTAGAACTCTGACTTGTTGTCATTGGGCGCATATATTCCCACTATTATTATCTTTTCTCCCTGCCAATTTATTTGTACTGCTATTATCCTTCCTTCTTCATCTTTAAATAACTGTTTCGCTTCAATTTGTTTATTTATATAAATCACCACCCCCCTTTTTTTGTTCTGATCTGAGGATACAAACTCATTCCCCAATCTTTGGTTTATCAGAATTCTTTTGTGCTTTCTCGCAATGTGTGTCTCTTGGAGACAGATAACGTCCGGACTTTCCTTCTTCAAGATATGCTCAATTCGGTTCCTCTTTCCCTTATCATTCATCCCATTAACATTCCAACTATATACCTTTAACACCATTGTGATTTAATTTGTAGGAAAAAAAAAACAGCTGTTGTTTCCTTTTAACCTTCCTATTACGCTTCCTCCCCTGTCCCTCCTCCCTCCCCCTCCTCCCCTCCCGAACTTCCCGTCTCCCCCTCCGGAACTCCTTCTGATCCTATTCCCCCGCCTTTACCCTTTTCTCTTTGCGGTTTTAGTTCTTTATATTTCCTTAAGAATTTGTCTGTTTCTCCTGGATTTGTCAATTTTTGTCTCTTGCTCCTGTATGTGAAGGAAATGCCTTCAGGAAACTCCCATTTAAACTCAATGTTATTTCTTTTGAGTATCTGTACCAGTTCTTTGTAGGGATCTCTACGTTTTAGAAGCCTGACAGGAATGTCTTTAAAGATTATTATGTTGTTTCCTTCAATATTCAGCCTTTTCTCTCTATTTTTGGAGAGAATCCTGTTTCTTATTTCCCTGTCTTTGAATATAATCAGGCAATCTCCTACAAATTTTTTGTTCCCTGGAGGCTTAGTTTTTAGTCTGAAAGCCGATTGCACTGCCCTTTCTACCTCTTCTGGTGGTGTTTCCAACCAAAGGGCTAATTCTGTTGTTAGTTTATCCTTTATATTTTCTCCCTGAGCTTCAGGTATACCTCTCATCCTAAGGTTAGCCTCCCTCTGTCTAAGTTCATTCAAGGCAATCCAATCTTTCGTATCCTCTTGACTCTTATTCAAATCCAGTATCTCAGCTTTGATTTTTTCTTCCTCACGTCTTACTTCTTTTAATTCTACTCTTGTCTTTTTCAAACCTTCCTCCACTGTCTGTGTCCTCCTGAATACCTCTTTAAGTTGGCTCTTCAGTTCATTAACTGTTTCGTCCAACTTCTTATCTACTTCCCCAATTCTGTGTTCTACTTGTTCTAGCTTACATTCTACATTTTTCTCACTCTCCCTTATCTCCGCAAACATTCTTAAAATCTCTGCTCTGAACTCCCCTTCCTGCTTTGATCCCTTTCTTTCCACTGGTGTTCCCCCTTCGGGTCTTTTCCCGGTGTTTGACATTCTTAGTTTTATCCGATACTAAATACACCCAACAGTATAATTGTAACACTTCTAGCCAGGTTTCAATTACCCTAATTAACCTGGTCCTCGGTTTTGACAGTCTTTCTGACAGTCTTTAAATTGCACAGTGGTCTATTAATTCCTTTTTCGCCGTATTATATCTTTTGGAGTATCAGAGAAGGTCCTGAGGTCTTAGAGTTCAAGGGTTTGAGAGTTCTTATATCCACAAAGTGGTGTGTGCTTTCAAACAGCACAGTGGAATCTTGTAAAAGTTATATTAGGAGAGTTTGTTTTGCAGATAATGGATGGAAGGTCACACCATCAGAGTCTCCACTCCGTTTTTTCTAGAGGCGGGGAAAAAAAGGGGGGGAGCGGGGGGGAAGGGGAGGGAAGGGGGGGAAGGGGAGGAGCGCCAGGGGATACAGAGATGCTGGGGAAGAGGAAACCAGAAAGGAAAAAATAAGGTCTGAATAAGAATTCCCAAGCGCTGTAAACACTCTGTCCGCTAGATGGCGCTCTCTGTCACTAAAGGCAGGCTTTCGATGTAAGTGAACCAAAGAGTCCGACAACACCAGATAGATAATTGTTTCCCAAACGCTAAGCAGACAGCAAAAAATTAAAGACGAAGATGTACCCAGCTCTTCACTGTAGTGCCAAGAGATAGACAGGAACACAGCCGCAAAGCTTTTAGACCAGGTTAGTCCGTATTGTAAAATTGCAGTTTTAATCCCTAGTGCGTTTTGTTCTCATTAATGGCGCCGCCAGCGCTTCTCTTCCGCTTTCCGCAAAGCGGTAAGGATGGCGTTTTTCCGGCGCCCCCTTCGTTTTAACAGATGGTTCTAATTTAATAACTTCGTCCTCTGTTCTCTGTTAAAGCGCCTCTTTTTCTAGAGGGAGTCGAATGTTTTTTGCGTATAATCTTTCAGGGAAACGAAGTAGTCACTGGTGGTAGCTCAATACACTTGCCTTTGCTCTGCAGTTTCTCTCTGCGTATCCGCCGATCCCTGGTAACGACCGAACCCCTAGGGTTTCCCTCTTTCTCACTCCGGGGTTTTTTTGTTCCAAAATAGTTTAACCTTCGCGTTTAAACCGTCCCCGGGTTTCTTGCTCATGGAAGCGGAGCGCTAATCTCCAGCGGGATCTGGGCTGTCCGTTGTTCGGGGGGAGGAAATGGCTGCCCAGGACCTGCTGCTCTCCTCGCTGTTCTCCTCGTCTTACAAAGGTTACCTGACAGCGGGGTGAGCCGCGCCCGGTCTCTGCTGGCTCCCTGTACCTCCGGACACCCTCCGGATGTGTTTCTGGGGTGCTCTCGCCCTCTAGCACCCCCTTTTTCCCCTGTTTATCGGACTGGGTTCGCGCTCCTGGCCGAATCCCTTCCCGCACCGGAGACGCGCGCCGCCGGAAGTCCTAAAAAAAAATAATAATAATCCTGAATGTAACTCCATTGACTCTGATGGAACCATCTAATGGAGGATAAGGCTAAGGGTTTCTTCAACATCAACTTCGTTGGACTGGTCATGTTGTGCGGATGCCTGATGATCGTCTTCCAAAGCAGCTACTCTATTCCCAACTTAAGAATGGAAAGCGTAATGCTGGTGGACAACAAAAGAGGTTTACAGACTCTCTCAAGACAAATCTTTAAAAATGTAGTATAAACACTGACAACTGGGAAACTCTGGCCTGCGAGCACTCCAGCTGGAGAACAGCCTTTACCAAAGGTGTCACAGCCTTTAAAGGCAGTCGAACTCAGAACGCAAGGGAGAAATGTGCTAAGAGGAAGGCATGCTTGGCAAACCCTCACCGGGATCAACTCCTGCCTGGGAACCAATGTCCCCACTGTGGAAGGACGTGTGGATCCAGAATTGGTCTCCACAGTCGCTTATGGACTCACTGTTAAAACCATGTTTATGGAAGACAATCTTCTCAATTTGGGGCATCTGAATGGCCACTAGGACAGCAGAATGCTGGACGACATTGGCCATTGGCCTAATCCAGCAGACTCTTCTTATGTTCTTATCCTTTTACACCACCTGTTAAGCCATGCCCCTTATTTCCAGAAAAGGGAGGGGTATGTTTCACCTGTAGAAGTAGTAAAGGCATGTCAAGAACACACACAGAGAAATGCAAAAAAGCCCTCTTGCTTGTGGGTTGCATCTAACAGCGCCAGATTTAGGGGACTGCAGGCAGTTCCCACACACAGGGCCCTGAGCCGAGGGGGCACAAAACAATCGTATTAATGGGGGGAAACTATATTTAAATGGGTACCTACTGAGAAAATCCATTGAAAAGCAACTGTACATAAATGAATTATTGTGAAAATCATAAATATTTGGGGAGGGTGCCAAATGTTGTCCACGCTCAGAGCGCCATATTACCCAAGTCAGCTCCTGCATCTAATGCCGTCTCATCAGGAATTCCTGCTTTCAAGTTGGGTCCTATAAACATGTAGAGATTCCCTTCATTGCCAGCAGATTGTCAAAGCCTTTTAATCTGTAGGAAGGGCAGTGCAGCTGTCATACGGGAGGGTGATTTGCTTTCATCGTGTGCAAAAAAAGTCCTTAGAAGAATTGTTTACCTGCAGGAGAGACCTATTCCGAACACACTGCGAACGAGCCTTGCTTCTGCATCAAAAGGAACTCCGCAGCATGAATTAGACCCTGGGCTTCGAGAGGAAAGGATGTGTAAGGGCTGTCGCAAAAGCGAGGCATTTAGAGTTAGACACCCTACCATTGCCACCGGGCATGCAACATTTCAGTTGCTGGGGTCAAGCTGTTCTCCATCATCCCACACCAGCCTTTCCCAATCTGGTGACTTCCAGATATTCTCCAAAGCCACTTCCACTCTGCAAAGGAGGTGGTGTTGCGGGCTTCACGCCTCCACCACGCATGCAGTGGCTGGCTCTCAGCCTCTGCGCGATTGAGGGAATCCCTGGCTGCATCATCCTCTGGACAACCAATCAACTGGCTCTGGTGGCATGGCCTGCCCTATTTAACACAGGTGCAGCTGGGGATCTCCCTCTTTTGCCACCTCCAGCTGTTCCTGCTTCTCCCACCCTCTAAGGTTTTCGTCTTTGACCTTGCTATGGACCTCGGTTGGTCGCCATTGATGGATTGGTCGCCATTGCTATGGTCTCGGTTGGTCGCCTGTTAGGAATTTTTTCCACTTGGCAAATTGGCTCCAGCCACTTGGTTTTCGCCTACCTCATAGTAAATCGCCACAACTTTCTGGGTATTGGTGGTTAGGCATTGGTATTGCTCTGTAGATTGAAGAGGGGAGGAAGCGCCATCACCTGCCCCACATATTGAAGGGTAGTCCAGTAAAGGATTCCGGGGGGCGTGGCCCTGTCCGAAGCCGAGGGAGGTGAGGGCCTAAGGCATGCCCCCTAGCAGTGACCCCAGGGGAGTTCCTAGTTGATGTGCATCAGCAGGACTCCCCCTCCTGGTGGTTAACCCTTCCCAGACTTCAAGCAAACAGGCTGAAGCCAGATAGTTGGTTAGGACCAATGCCTAAGCCAATACCGCTCATCACCTGTACCAATAAAATTGTGGACTTATTTAGCCCATTAACCTAAATAATTGTGTCATGTGTCTTTATTTCCACTGGGGGGGGCGGGAACTCGCCATGCAACTCCCATCATCCCTGACCACTGGCCATACTGGCCGGGGTGATCATGGGCATTCAGCAACACCTGGCTTCAAAAATGGTACTTTCACAGGATCTCCATCCTTGGCCAAACAG
This sequence comes from Podarcis siculus, assembly GCA_034642415.1. NCBI lineage: Eukaryota > Metazoa > Chordata > Lepidosauria > Squamata > Lacertidae > Podarcis > Podarcis siculus. The sequence goes on from JAXCMG010000059.1 coordinate 2,623,503, forward strand.
CTTCTAATATTCTCAAAACAAAAAAATTCCTTCCAGTAGCACCTTAAAGACCAACTAAGTTAGTTCTTGGTATGAGCTTTCGTGTGCATGCACACTTCTTCAGATACACGAAAGCTCATACCAAGAACTAACTTAGTTGGTCTTTAAGGTGCTACTGGAAGGAATTTTTTTGTTTTGACTATGGCAGACCAACACGGCTACCTATCTGTAACTAATATTCTCAAGAAAGACATGACTGCCAGACACCCTAACAAAAGCAGGGATGCAGCAGAAATGGGATTTTGTTTGCACCTTAACGAAAAGCTGCCTCATTCACACTTCTTGAGCCAATACACAGACTGAAGCACAGCTATCCTTTGAAATTCACACTTCTGTGGATGTTGCAATGCAGTTCTCCAGCCAACCAAAAAGGGTGTAATCTCAGAGCTTCTGCCTATAATCTTTTAGAATTCTTGGAGAAGAGATGAGGACCCTGCCGACTGGAGGCGAGAAAACATTCTTCCCAAAAGTGGGAAAGGGGGAGAAGTAGACCCAGGTAACTACTGACCGGTTGACATTGGTAACTACTGACACGGCCTAGGACCCACGTACCTATGGGACCGCCTCTCCTGGTATGCCCCACGGAGGACCTTAAGGTCCACAGATGACAACATTTTGGAGGTCCCAAGTCGCAAGGGGGTTAGATTGGTCTCAACTGGGGCCAGGGCCTTTTCAGCACTGGCCCCGATCTGGTGGAACGCTCTGTCACAAGAGACCAGGGCCCTGCGGGACTTGACATCTTTCCGCAGGGCCTGCAAGACAGAGGTGTTCCACCTGGCCTTTGGTTTGGACTCAGTCTGACCCTTATGTTTCCCTCCCCTTATGGTCTTGATCTATCAGCTACTTTTAAAATGAGGCTGCATTTTAAATTGCATTTTAAATTGGTTTCCCCCCCCCCCATTGTGTTTTTACTGTGATTTTATTGGTGTTAGCTGCCCTGAGCCCGGCTCTGGCTGGGGAGGGCGGGGTATAAATAAATAAAAATATTATTTTTTATTATTATGATACCAGGAAAGGTCTTAAAACAGATCATTCAGCAGTCGGTCCATGAGCACTTAGAAAAAAGATGATTTACCGTATTTTTCGCTCTATAACACGCACCTGACCATAACACGCACTTCATTTTTAGAGGAGGAAAACAAGGGAAAAAACATTCTGAATGAAACAGTGGATGTATCATTTTTGTGCTTCATGCTGTGGCCACAGACATGTGATCTGATGGTGAATTTGGGGTGACCCAATGCAAAAATCCTGAGAATTCCTGTGGATCCATGCTTTGTAACCACGTTTTTGCACCATTGCAGCCCCAGGCAACAGTGGGTGCGTGATTTTTTGGGTGCAGGCTGTAGCCATGGACATGCTATGTGATCTGATGGTGAATTTGG
>JAXCMG010000059.1:2624936-2678848 GCA_034642415.1 Podarcis siculus
GCAGGCTGTAGCCATGGACATGCTATGTGATCTGATGGTGAATTTGGGGTGACCCAATGCAAAGATCCTGAGAATCCCTGTGGATCCATGCTTTGTAACCACATTTTAAGTGGGGAGCGAAGGAAAAACACAGAAGGGACATGAGAGGGGTGTGCAGAGAAGCAGCTGGCTAAGAATGCAGGAGAGGGATTTAACGGGAGGGAGAAAAGAAAGGCAAAAGTTTCCCCCCACCCAAGCCAGCCATCTCTCTCTCTCTCTCTCTCTCTCTCTCTCTCTCTCCCTCCCTCCCTCCCTCCCTCCCTCCCTCCCTCTCTCCCTCCCCCCCTCTCTCTCCCTCTCCCCCAGCAGCACCGGAGCACAGAGAGGAATTAGAAGGAAAGACCTCTGCTTTCCCCTCTGCTTGCCTGGAGGGGAGGGGCTTTCCCTGCTCTTTGTTCCGTTTGAGCAAACACAGCAACGAAACAGAGCAGGGTGGGCAGTAAGACCCTGAGGCAGAATGCAGGAAAGCAGCCGCTTCCTCTTTTCAGATTTCCCTTCTCCATGAAGCGCGATTTGATTTTTGCCTGATTTTTCGGCTCCAGGGACCACACATTCGCTCTATAACACGCACAGACATTTCCCCTTCCTTTTTAGGAGAAAAAATCTGCGTGTTATAGAGGGGAAAATACGGTAATTCCTTAGACTGACTTAACACCCGGAAGAACTTTCTGATAGTAAGAGCTGTTTGACAGTGGAACAGTTTCCCTCAGGAGGTGATGGACTCTCTTTCCTTGGAGGTTTCTAAGTAGAGGCTGGATCCAGGCCATCTGTCAGGGATGCTTTAGCTGAGATTCCTATATTGCAGGGGGTTGGACTGGATGACCCCTGAGGGTCCCTTTCAACTCTACAATTCTATGATTCTATGAAATCAAATCAAGGCATTTTGGGACGGGGATTCAGTTCTCTTTATCTTTTGATGGAGTTTGTTCACAGAGCAGCTCTTCATCAGCTTGCCAAAGGCGCATGGTTTTATAATGCGTCTTTTTAACCTCAACTCCATCTCAAGATCCTGTCCTGCCCCCCCCCCCCCCGGCTTTGTGGGCCGCATGGGGCCATTAGGTTCCATCAGCATTTGCAAGCTGTTGTTTAAAGTTTTATTTCTCAGTGTCCAAATTACATTTTCCCATTAGGAGTCTGCTTTTGATGCTCTGGGTAACTGCAAACCCTTTGTTAAATGTCAAAAGCCATGGATCTCTTTCTCCTTTTCATTTTTAACAACGTGAGACTGGGAATGTCAAATTAACCTTCCAGAATATCCACTTTGCCTTTGCCTCTTCTGGCTACATGTTCAGTCGTTAGCAAAAGAGCAGAAGTGGAGCAGCAACTTGGCCAGGGAACAAATGGGCACTTCTCGGCGTATTCTAGATTCAAGGTGTGGTTTCTAATTCTTAGCTCTCTAATAAGTTTGGACCTTCCTGCATACAAAAAAAACCAAAACCCAAGTAAAACTATGTCGTCAGTCTTCGGTTTGCATATTCATATTTTATGTCATTTCATTCCCTGCACCATTTTTTCACTATAGTGCCAGCCTTGATTTTTAAAAGCCTTGTGTGGTTTTGCACATATCTTACTCGCAGTCTCACTGCATCATGGGTTGTGTGATCCTGAGGCTGCATATACAATACTGGCATTCATTCATATGTGCTCACAAGAATGAGCGCAACTGGGCACCACAATGTATGTATTTCTGCAGGAAATCTTAATGGGCCATATATTCCTTAAAACATTATAAGAAACTCTTTGTTGTTGTTTAGTCGTTTAGTCGTGCCCGACTCTTCGTGACCCCCTGGACCAGAGCACGCCGGGCACTCCTGCCTTCCACTGCCTCCCGCAGCTTGGTCAAACTCATGCTGGTCTCTTCGAGAACACTGTCCCACCATCTCGTCCTCTGTCGTCCCCTTCTCCTTGTGCCCTCCATCTTTCCCAACATCAGGGTCTTTTCCAGAGAGTCTGCTCTTCTCAAGAGGTGGCCAAAGTACTGGAGCCTCAGCTTCACAATCTGTCCTTCCAGTGAGCACTCAGGGCTGATTTCCTTCAGAATGGAGAGGTTTGATCTTCTTGCAGTCCATGGGACTCTCAAGAGTCTCCTCCAGCACCATAATTCAAAAGCATCCATTCTTCAGTGATCAGCCTTCTTTATGAAGGGGATAAGAAACTCTTACATATACTGCAAAAACCCTCTCAGCCAGAATATCTAAGTGTCATCTTTTAAGCAATAACAACACCGATCAGTGGTAATGCTACTTTGCGACCCAATCCAAAACAGAGACAGGTTGTGTTAGAATTCCTGCTCCGTGATTGCAGTCATGGGGTTTTTGTCTTTCACATGACGGTGTATGTTTTGACTCCACAGAGTGGGAAGTGACGGAGACAGGATGTTTGTGTTCCTGTGTTCCGTGAAGTGGGACTATTGTCCTTTGTTCTTTCTCTTTTCTGTCTGATGCTAGAGAGAGAGGGAGCCATGTTGCAGTGCTCCGTGTGTGTTGATATGTAAATAAAGTAGATTAGCCAAAATGCTGAGTTGCTGAGGTCTGTTACGCAAGCTGCAAAGACTCTGCGGATCCCTAAGTGTGCCGATGTCTGTTAGCATCGGTCGCTGTGAAGAAGAAAGCTCATGAAGCTCCCGAACGATCAACCAGTCGGGCATGTATCTCTGCCAGGGTCCTACTTGAGTGTAGACTGAACTCCTGACAGGTTGTCCTGATCATAGAATCATAGAGTTGGAAGGGACCCCGAGGGTCATCTAGTCCAACCCCCTGCAATGCAGGAATCTCACCTAAAGCATGCAGCTGTCTTTTAGTTCTAGTCAAAGTGGATGCGCGTCCAGAGTATTCTTTCAACCTCTCCTTCCACCACCACCAAAAATCCTGAACATAAATAAAAGCGCTGGGATCAACTGTGGTCAGGAATCTCAATCAAGGCATGAGTTCCACACAGAGAGAGGACTCTTCAGAAGTTCAAGGGTGAGAACGTGGGCCAGCAGTTATGATGTAGGACTTGGACCCCAGAGATATGAGTTCATCTCTGACTCACTCATAAAACTCTGAAAGGACGTCGGCTGGCAGGTCATTTCACCCGACCACAATAAGAAAATGGTATTTTGAAAATGCACTGCAAAGGGCTATAAATGATCTAAGTCCTGCTCTCCAGCAGAGACACTGAAAGCCAAATCTAAGCCCACTTTCAAAAACTCTCACAGTGGCCAAGAAGATCCCTGTGGGAAGCCATCAAATAGGACCCAAGCGCAAGAACCCTCTCTCCCCCTCTGGTCTCCAGCAACGGCTATTTGAAAGCGTTACTATCGAGACTGAGCATAGCCATTGTGGCTAGTAGCCATTGGCAGCATTTTCCTCCATGAATTTGCCTAATCCTCTTTTAAGGCCATCTAGCTTGGTGGCCAAGGGTGGCGCTGTGGGTTAAACCACAGAGCCTAGGACTTGCCGATCATAAGGTTGGCGGTTTGAATCCCTGCAACGGGGTGAGCTCCCATTGCTCGGTCCCTGCTCCTGCCAACCTAGCAGTTCGAAAGCACGTCAAAGTGCAAGTAGATAAATAGGTACCGCTCTGGCGGGAAGGTAAACGGCGTTTCCGTGCGCTGCTCTGGTTCGCTAGAAGTGGCTTAGTCATGCTGGCCACATGACCCGGAAGCTGTATGCTGGCTCCCTCGGCCAATAAAGCGAGATGAGCGCCGCAACCCCAGAGTCGGTCACGACTGGACATAACGGTCAGGGGTCCCTTTTAAGATCCTCTTTTCAGCCCACCTAGCAGTTCGAAAGCACGTCAAAGTGCAAGTAGATATATAGGTACCACTGCGGTGGGAAGGTAAACGGCATTGCCGTGCGCTCTGACACAGTGTCCCGTTGCACCAGAAGCAGTTTAGTCCTGCTGGCCACATGACCCAGAAAAGCTGTCAATAGACAAACGCTGGCTCCCTTGGTCTGAAAAGTGAGATAAGCGCCGCACCCCTTTGACTGGACCTAACTTTCCAGGAGTCCTTTACCTTTTTACCTTTACCCTTGAAACGAACCAAAGAAAGTTTCCAGTCAAGCACACCCCCATTACAAGCTCCAGCTCAGGGTTCTTTCCCCCGACTCGGCTCCCTCGCCCCTTTTGAGGTGCCTTGAATATCCGCCCGTAATTAGTATGCAGAGACACAAAGCCGCTTCCCTCTGAGCTCTCTGTCCGTAGTAAATTTTCTTGAATGTCTTTGAATTGTGTCTGCGATTCTATAATAGGTGCAACCAGCTCCGATGTGAGATTAAATACTCTATTAAGCATTCTGAAGAGTCACTTGGTGGGGAGAGTGTCAAGGAAAAGGAAAAAGCTGCTACCGTCAGTTTGGGAGTCCAGCCAAGCCAGAAGCCATGGTTTGCTTGCTACAGGGGAGAGACTGCTGGAGCTATGGGGCAAGCTGGTCCCCCTTACTTTCTCTTGCTCCCTCTTAATAGTTTTGTGGAGAATAATCTGCTGCTCTTTGGGCAGGAAAATGAATGCATTTTTAATCCCCTTAAAAAGTGAAGTTTTAGGGTGCTTCTTAATGCATTGTATTGTATTTGCCTCTGCATTGTTTGTTGGTGAGCCATGTTCAGGGGCTTTTCTTTGCAGGAAGGACCATTTATCAGGTGGTTCAAGAGGAAGGGATGGGTCTGAACGCAGGTCTTCCGTAGTTTTCCAGGCATGTGTAGGAGAACAGCTTGGAAGATCTTTGCAATAATAGGACTCGTCGTCAAATGAGCCGCAGCAAATAGCGATGCTCCTGCTGATGGTCTTTGTGATCCTTCTGGGATGGAAGAGTTCATGTGCTCCTTGAGGGACCCTGAAACTGAGTTGCTCAGGGCTTTGTGAATTGATACAAGGACCTTGAACCTGGATCAGTAGCAGATGAGCAGCCAGTGCAGATATTTTAACAATGGTGTAACTTGTCTCCATCAGCAGCCTAGCCACCAAACTCTACGCCAACATGCAGAGCAACCATTCCTCCCAGGGATGGGCAAATCCATCCATTTCTTTATCAGTTTATCTATTATTATTATTATTATTATTATTATTATTATTATTATTATTATTTGCCTCTGACAATGTCATTGCTGATCATGGGGCAAGCCAGTTAAGGCATCAGCCTTTGGCTCCCATTTCCAGACTTTTTGAAATCACAGGATCATAGAATTGTAGAGTGTGAAGGGACGCTGACAACCTCCAAATACAGGTAAAGGTACGGTAAAAGGTAAAGGACGCCTGGATGGTTAAGTCCAGTCAAAGGCAACTATGATGTTGTGGCGCTCATCTCACTTTCAGGCAGAGGGAGCCGGCATTTGTCCACAGACAGCTTTTCCGGGTCATGTGGCCAGCAGGACTAAACCGCTTCTGGCACAACGGGACACCGTGACGGAAACCAGACAGTCACTGTGAGATCAGGATGCTGGATATTTATTTATTTATTTATTTATTTATTTATTTATTTATTTATTTATACCCCGCCCATCTGGCTGGGCCTCCCCAGCCAATCTGGGCAGCTTCCAACAAAATATTAAAATACAGTAATGCATCAAACATTAAAAGCTTCCCTAAATAGGGCTGCCTTCAGATGTCTTCTAAAAGATGGGCCATTGGTCTAATCCGGCAGGCTCTTCTTATGTTATTCTGAATTCACCTCCCATCGACATGGCCATTCTTTCTGCTTGTAGCCCAAGCCATCTGGGGGCCACCAGGTCAAGGTAGAAGATGCCCTGCTCCCAGGGACGGGGGGGGGGGATTGGTCTCCTGGTGTGATGGCCTGGGACTCGGGCTCATACTCAGAACCAGAAGACTCTCAGTCTGCACTGGATCCTCTGCCTCAGGTGGCATCGGAACCAAGTCTGGGGCCTGATCCTGAAGAGTCTCAGTCTGCACAGGTTCCCCTGCAACAAACACCAGCTGGGCTGAGTCAGGGGCCTGAGCCTGCCCTGGCTCCAGATGTGTGGGTGACCTTGTTGCCTTCAGCTGGGCCATCACTTACAGCTGCTCCACTATCGGTTGGGTCAGGGGAGGCTGAGGCAGCCTCTGGGTCTAGTCACCCACCGACGTCTCCTGAGCTGCAGAGACTGAGGTCTGAGAGAAGGAGAGACCTGAGGACTCACAGGAGGAGTGCTCGCCTTTGGGCGAAACAGGGAGGTGAATCGCTGGGGGATCAGGACCGGCCGTTACCCCGACAGAGATAAAAGACTGTTGGACCCCACCCCAGGTTGCTGTTTGCTAGAACCTGCCTGTGACCCTGTGCCTGACCTAGCCTGGTTTCCTGCCTTGACCCTGTCAGACTGACTCTTCACACAACCCTTAGATTCGGGACCGGACTTGGATCGCGTTGCTCGGGTTTACCCCCAGGCCCAGCACACCTGGCTCCCTTCATGCGAAGGAAAATCCAGCTTGCAGCCATTTCCCCAAGCCACATCCTTTATTTGCTTTTGGCATGCCTGGCTCAGCGATGGCACCAAGCAATGCATCATCAGGGCAATGACCTTTTGATGAGCGTTTACACAAATACATCATCAAAGCCCCGCTGATCAGCAGGCTGCTCTCCCAGTGATGCCTTTGTGGCATACATCATCCGAGCGTCACGGAAGGATGATGGATTTGCAGCCTCCATCATCAGAGCGCCATTGCTCACCTGGGGACGGGCAGCGCGGCAGGAACAAAGCCTGGGCTTTTAAAAATGCTCTTTTGAAAATCTATTAATGTTTTATTTTATTTTTAGGAAGAGAACTGTGAGATGGGCAAGAGGGGTTGGGGGAGGCAGGGAGAGAAAGGAACAGGCATCAGAACATAAGAAGGGTTTGATAGATGAGGCCAGTGGTCTATCGGCTCCAGGATCCTCTTCCCATAAGAACATAAGAAGAATGGGCTGGATGAGGCCACTGCCCCATCTCCTTCTAACATCCTGGCCCCACAGTGTCCAACCAGGTTTGTTGTTGTTTAGTCGTTTAGTCGTGTCCGACTCTTCGTGACCCCCTGGACCAGAGCACGCCAGGCACTCCTGTCTTCCACTGCCTCCCGCAGTTTGGTCGGACTCATGTTTGTAGCTTCGAGAACCCTGTCCCACCATCTCGTCCTCTGTCGTCCCCTTCTCCTTGTGCCCTCCATCTTTCCCAACATCAGGGTCTTTTCCAGGGAGTCTTCTCTTCTCATGAGGTGGCCAAAGTACTGGAGCCTCAGCTTCAGGATCTGTCCTTCCAGGGAGCACTCAGGGCTGATTTCCTTCAGAATGGAGAGGTTTGATCTTCTTGCAGTCCATGGGACTCTCAAGAGTCTCCTCCAGCACCAGAATTCAAAAGCATCAATTCTTCGGCGATCAGCCTTTTTTATGGTCCAGCTCTCACTTCCATACATCACTACAGGGAAATCCATACCTTGAACTATACGGACCTTTGTTGACAAGGTGATGTCTCTGCTTTTTAAGATGCTGTGTAGGTTTGCCATTGCTTTTCTCCCAAGAAGCAGGCGTCTGTTAATTTCGTGGCTGCTGTCACCATCTGCGGTAATCATGGAGCCCAAGAAAGTAAAATCTCTCACTGCCTCCATTTCTTCCCCTTCTATTTGCCAGGAGGTGATGGGACCAGTGGCCATGATCTTCGTTTTTTTGATGTTGAGCTTCAGACCATATTTTGCGCTCTCCTCTTTCACCCTCATTAAAAGGTTCTATAATTCCTCCTCGCTTTCTGCCATCAAGGTTGTGTCATCTGCATATCTGAGGTTGTTGATATTTCTTCCAGCAATCTTAATTCCGGCTTGGGATTCATCCAGCCCAGCCTTTCGCACGATGAATTCTGCATATAAGTTAAATAAGCAGGGAGACAATACACAGCCTTGTCGTACTCCTTTCCCAATTTTGAACCAATCAGTTGTTACCTGTGAGAAACCAGCAAGGACAAGAGCACTGTCTCCTCCTGTGGTCTCCAGCACCACAGAAGACTATGAGAAGAGCCCAATTGGATCAGGGCCAGGTCTGTTTAAGGCTCCTGCATTCTGGAGGTTCCATTTAGCCGTTATGATCAAAAGGGCGTCTTGTGCCAACACCAATTATGTCTCCAAAGCTGACAGGAAGGATCTTAGCACCTGGGCAGGTTCATAGAGGGAGATACAAACATTCAGGTTTCCAGGGCCCGAGCCATAAAGGGCTTTATAGGTCTTTGTTTTGTTTTTTCACTGTGATGAATGATTTTTATTAAAAAAAATTCTAATACAGTGGAACCTCGGTTGTCGAACGCAATCCGTTCCGGAAGACCGTTTGATTTCTGAAACGTTCGACGACCGAGGCTCAATGGACAATCAGCAAAATCCATTGGAAAAATGGAGAAACGCCCTTTGGAAGCCGTTTGACTTCTGAGGCGCGTTCAAAAACGGAAGCATTCACTTCCGGGTTGTCGGTGTTCGAAAGCTAAAATGTTCGACTTCCAAAGCATTCAACAACCGAGGTTCCACTGTATACACTACCACATTAAGATCTTTCATTATACCAATAGATTCAGCCTCCTTCCCCTTACAAGGCTCCTTTAATTTGACCACAGTTCCACATAAACAGCACTTTGAACCATGCCCAGAAATGAACCGGTAGCCAGTGAAGATGTTTTAATAGGGGAGTAACATTCTCTGGCTGGGATGCGGGTGGCGCTGTGGGTTAAACCACAGAGCCTAGGACTTGCCGATCAGAAGGTCGGCGGTTCAAATCCCCGCGACGGGGTGAGCTCCCGTTGCTCGGTCCCTGCTCCTGCCAACCTAGCAGTTTGAAAGCACGAAGTGCAAGTAGATAAATAGGTACCACTTTGGCGGGAAGGTAAATGGTGTTTCCGTGCACTGCTCTGGTTCACCAGAAGCGGCTTAGTCCTGCTGACCACATGACCCGGAAGCTGTACGCCAGATCCCTCGGCCAGTAAAGCGAGATGAGCGCCGCAAGCCCAGAGTTGGCCACGACTGGACCTAATGGTCAGGGGTCCCTTTACCTTTAACGTTCTCCTTTGCAGTAAATGTTCTTGGTTAGTGGTGGACCATCTGCTTGACTGCAGTAGTTCAGTCCCCAATAGCATCTCCAGGTAGTCTTGGGGAAAGCCCGAAACCCTCAAAAGCTGCTGCTAGCCAGTGTAGACAACACCAACCTTGATGGGCTAGTGGCCAGACTCAGTGCACAGCAACTTACTACATCCCTAAGCCTCTTTTACACTCACATGGGCTGGATCTACTAGGAAACTAATGAAACTTAAGCTTGAGGGTCCTTCATCCTGGAGGGATCCCAGTGGTGACTTTAGTGCACATTGCTTAAAAATATGGGGTCTAGTAGACTCAATTTGAGTGGCATGAAGCAAATTGATTAATTTCCTGAGTCCCATGGACTGCAAGAAGATCCAACCTCTCCATTCTGAAGGAAATCAGCCCTGAGTGCTCCCTGGAAGGACAGATCCTGAAGCTGAGGCTCCAAGACTTTGGCCACCTCAGGAGAAGAAAAGACTCCCTGGAAAAGACCCTGATGTTGGGGAAGATGGAGGGCACAAGGAGAAGGGGACAACAGAGGACTAGATGGTGGGACAGTGTTCTCGAAGCTACCAGCATGAGTTTGACCAAACTGCGGGAGGCAGTGGAAGACAGGAGTGCCTGGCGTGCTCTGGTCCAGGGGGTAACAAAGAGTCGGACACGACTAAACAACAACAACAAATATTTCAACAATCACAAAGTCTGAGAGCCAATAGCACAGATTTCGTAAAGATTGCTGTAAAACAACCCCATTGAAGAAGATAACAGCAGTTACACAGACCTCACTGCTGGTTGTGAAGCGACCCCCATGACAGTTCAAGCTTTCGGGACCCCAAAAATGTAGACCCTCCACTGACTCAAGCGAATGCAGAGAGGAAAGCGCAGGCGAGTAGGAGGGGGCAAAATCTGCTTGAGAATGTTGTATCAACCAAGCTGAGTCGTTCCCCTAACAAATCTCCATCTTCCTTTTTTTGTTGTGGAACGAGCCCTGGAAGTGGTGAGCACAACATTTTGTGCCTCTGCAATTACGCTCCTTTTCCACCGGAACAAAGCAGAACACCCATCAGTACAGCTGTGAGCCGCAATAATTAGAGCTGGTCGCTCCCAGTGCGAGATCCGTCCTGATGCATTTGGGACTGGGCCCCGCAGTACGGGAAGGCAGGATGCACCCTGTACTATAGATAACAATTAACACGGCTGCACATTCATTAGGAACTAAAGCGCCGTCGTAATGTCCCCAAGGCAGAGGCAGACCCGCGACGGGGTGGTTTTAAGGAGCCAATTAGCTGCGAAAGACTATCTTATTGCCTCCATCTGGGTTAATATATCCTCATTCGAGTTAATGAAGACTACATTGGTTTTGGAGACTAGGAACTAGGCAGTGAGCATATAGCGTCCCGTGCCAAATGGAAATTAGCAGCTTAATAGTCCAAAACCACTGGCAGGAAGAAGAGTCGGGAATAATTTATAATCTGCTTTTAAAGAAAAGAAGCACAGCCCGCTCTGGGTTAGGATGTGTTGTGCTCAGAGCTAGTCGATACGATTGATCAGGCACCGATATATCCAAGAAGAGGTGAGTTTAAGGGAGCACCACTGGCTCACAAACACCAGGTGCCGAGCCAAGAGGGTAACGTAGGAACACTGCAACAATGATGGACAGCAGAAGGTGAGAGGCAAGGGGGGCATTGAATTTTGGTGCTGTGCAGGGTGCTCTGAGATTTTAAAGCTCAAAGCCTGCCACTGATCCAAGAAGCCCATAGAACCATAGAATGGTAGAGTTGGAAGGGACACCCAATTTCATCTAGTCCAACCCCCTGCAATGCAGGAATCTCAGCTGAAGCATCCATGTCAGATGGCCTTCCAAGCTCTGCTTAAAAGCCTCCAAGGAAGTATGGGAATGTTCAGGGATGCAGGAGAGGATATATTGTTTGATAATAGCCTTTCCAACTTGTGTAAACAAGTTCACAATTTAGCAGAGTAACATCCCCCCTTTTAAACTCACAGCGGATGCGTTTGCTCAGGCTCACTAAAGCCTCTATAATAACTGTTCTGGTATTTCCCCCTTATTCCCTCATAAAAGATAAGACACGACACAGTCTTCTATAAAAGTATTTAAAAAAGTTTACTCACATTCTGTTCACAATTGGATCCCAGAAGGCAGACTTAGCTTAGAAAAGTAACATACACCTGGAAACGATCTCATAAGGAGACAGTCCCTTTGTCCTCTCTTGGCTGGAGGCCAAGAGAGCATCTTTGGCTAAGCAGATGTTGCTTCTTCGATGAAAGTAGTCACAGAGAGAAAGATGGCTGCCCTGCCCTGTGCTTTTGTCACTACCTGCACAGGTGAGGCCACGCCCACCTCTCGTCACATGCAGAGGAAGTCTGTCCCAACCCCAGAAGGAAACAGGAAGTTTACCTGCTGGCTGGACAAACATTCCTCCCTGTGTGTAAACATGTTCACTCTAGGAATGTTGTACTTGACTGCTCCTGTGTTTCACATCCCACAGGAAGGAGAGTCCACCACTTTCTGAGGAAGACCGTTCCGCTGTCAAACAGCTATTACTGTCAGAAAGTCCTTCCTGATGCTTATTAGTCTTGCTCCTGTAGGACAAAGCATTTCCATTAAAACTGCTGCTAAAACAGAGGTTCAATGGAAACCAGCTGACAGGCAGTGAGGGAGCACAGGGAGCGTGTTGCAGGCATTAAGGGCTCCATGGAGTTTTTCACAGGTGGGCCAGATAACCCACCTGTCATCCACGTGACGTCACAATATTGCCGTGGCAGGTGGGTTGCCATGGTTTAATTAATTCAGCACTGAGTGGGGTTTTCTCCTCCTTATTTTTAGAGACTGCAGCTTCATAAGAGGAGCCTGTCCGCTGGGTCAGGCAAGAGTGGCCCCATCTAGTCCAGGATTCAAGCACAAGAGCAGAACTCTCTCCTCCCTGGCACTCAGAGATCAAACTTCTGTGCAAGACTAAGATTTCTGTTGCTGGAGCCATGAAGCCTCTGCATTCAGTGGGTGGAGAAGATCGAGGCAGGAGGCCCCTCCGAGCTGATCTCCAAAGAGGATTTTGCTAAAGCTCCCAACTAAAGCTGTGGGGGAATGGGAAGGGGGCAAGGACACCTTCCGAGGCCAAGTGTGATGCTAATAACTTCGCACTCGGTGATAAATCCCATGGAGTTAAACCGCTAATCCCGAGAGCAAGGAAAGGAAAAACCACACGACCCAAATCTTTGCAGAAGCAGACATGGGGTTTGGGGATCTGTCTGTCTCTTTACATCAGGGGTAGGGAACCTCACACCCAGGGGGTGAATGTGGCCCTCCAGGCCTCTCACTCTGGCCCTTGGAATCCTCCCCCGGCCACATCTCTTCCTGGCCCTCAAGAGTTTATTGCCTGGTTGAAATGAGTCCTTGAACTCTGACAATGCCCCTTGCTTATCTAAATCTAGGAATGTGTATGGAAACCAGCCTACTGTACAGCTATAACCTTTCTATTTGTTGCTCTGCTCACTTTTGCCTATGGCCCCGCCCACCGCAGCCAGGTGGCCCACTTTTCTGTGTGACCAGCCCAAGCTCACACAGAGGTGTAGTGTGGGTTGCTGATGCCCAGGACAGAGAACCTGCTAATGGCACCGGAGCGACGACCCCCCCCCCATGGAGCCAAATGGGGCTGCGCTGCCCCTCCTGTCTATGCACGGGGGAGCCTGGCAGGCTGATGGAGCTGTTGGTGGCCATTCCCACAAAGAGTAATAATAATAGTTGTTGTTGTTTAGTGGTTTAGTCGTGTCCGACTCATGAGGTGGCCAAAGTATTGGAGCCTCAGCTTCACGATCTGTCCTTCCAGTGAGCACTCAGGGCTGATTTCCTTCAGAATGGATGCGTTTGATCTTCTTGCAGTCCATGGGACTCTCAAGAGTCTCCTCCAGCACCAGAATTCAAAAGCATCCATTCTTCAGCAATCAGCCTTCTTTATGGTCCAGCTCTCACTTCCATACATCACTACTGGGAAAACCATGGCTTTAACTGTACGGACCTTTGTTGGCAAGGTGATGTCTCTGCTTTTTAAGATGCTTTCTAGGTTTGTCATTGCTTTTCTCCCAAGAAGCAGGCGTCTTTTAATTTCGTGACTGCTGTCACCATCTGCAGTGATCATGGAGCCCAAGAAAGTAAAATCTCTCACTGCCTCCATTTCTTCCCCTTCTATTTGCCAGGAGGTGATGGGACCAGTGGCCATGATCTTGGTTTTTTTGATGTTGAGCTTCAGACCATATTTTGCGCTCTCCTCTTTCACCCTCATTAAAAGGTTCTTTAATTCCTCCTCACTTTCTGCCATCAAGGTTGTGTCATCTGCATATCATAATAATAATAATGATTTATTATTTATACCCCACCCATCTAGCTGGATTCCCTAGCCACTATGGGCAGCTTTCAACAGAATATTAAAAATACAAGAAAACATCAAACATTAAAAACTTCCCTAAACAGGGCCGCCTTCAGTTGTCTTTTAAAAGTAAAATAGTTGTTTATTGCCTTGACATCTGCTGGGAGGGCGTTCCACAGGGCGGGCGCCACCACCAAGAAGGCCCTCTGCCTGCTTCCCTGTAACTTCCCTTCTCACAGGGAGGGAATCGCCAGAAGGCCCTCGGAGCTGGACCTCAGTGTCTGGGCTGAATGATGGAGGTGGAGACACTCCTTCAGGTATACTGAACCGAGGCCGTTTAGGGCTTTAAAGGTGAGCACCAACAATTTGAATTGTGCTCGGAAACATACTGGGAGCCAATGTAAGTCTTTCAAGACCGGTGTTATATGGTCTTGGCGGCCACCCCCAGTCACCATTCTGGATTAGTTGTAGTTTCTGCCGCATTCTGGATTAGTTGTAGTTTCTGGGTCATCTTCAAAGATAGCCCCACGTTGAGTGCATGGCAGTAGTCCAAGCGAGAGATAACTAGAGCATGCACCACTCTGGCGAGACAGTCCGTGGGCAGGTAGGGTCTCAGCCTGCATACCAGATGGAGCTGGTAGACACAGAATTGACCTGCGCCTCCATGGGCAGCTGTGAGTCCAAAATGACTCCCAGGCTGTGCACCTGGTCCTTCAGGGGCACAGTTACCCCATTCAGGACCAGGGAGTCCTCCACACCCGTCCGCATCCTGTCCCCCCAAAACAGTACTTCTGTCTTGTCAGGATTCAACCTCAATCTGTTAGCTGCCATCCATCCTCCAACCGCCTCCAGACACTCACACAGGACGCTCACCACCGTAACTGGTTCTTCCCGCTTCCCTCCCTCCCTCTGTGCCCGGTCACCATGGGCCTGAGCTGCTTTGCTGTCTCCCCCAGAGGAGGGCAGGGATCCCCATGGAAGCTGGCACCTGCCTAGGGGCATGTGGTTCACCCCCTCAAAATTTTGCACCCAGAGCCCTGGCACTACACCACTGTTACACCATTTAAAAATCGCAATACGTTGGTGTTTCTGTAAATTCCAGGGCAGCACCAGGCACTCTCTGCAGACAACAACAACACATTTTCTGCTGACAGGGAGCCACAGCCATGTGCTCACGCCTCTGTCTTTCTCATGCGCTGGCATCGGGGTGAGGGGGGGGTCACCCCAGTCACTGAATGTGACTGCAAATCCACCATAGATGCTTTAAAAGCAGCTGCAGGATGTCAGCCGAGTCCTGACCTGTACCGTAAGCAACATTTGCCAGCCTTTCTCATGCCGTTATTGAACAGCTCCTAATTATGATGTCACCCAAAGCCAATTTGCACCTGGGGCAGATTGACAGCTGTTTGTCGGCCCCCGCTGCCTTCCCTGGCATAATTGAAATTATTGTTTTCGGTGTACGTTGTCAGGGAAAATGACATTCTTGCTGATATGACAGAAGCGACTCACATTCGCGGCCGAGCTAAACAGATATTGTCAGGTGCAAGATGGCAAGTCGTTTTCTGCTTTCAGACAGAAATGTCTCATTATCGCTAACTGCGATGAATTGTACTCCGGGGAGCGGCGGCAGAGAGGCAGGCCGAGTGGACACACAGATACCTGAGGGGCTGCGAGGGAACTTTTTGCAAGCCCATCACAGCGGAAACGGAAGCGGTTTTGGAGGGCATCCTAACACAATTCTCTGAGCAGCAGGATGTCCCAGCACCCACCCTTTGTATATAATTTTTATAACATTTCCCACACATTTTTGCAACGACCTTCAAATCAAATACATCAAATACCTCATCATAAAGAAGGCTGATCGCCAAAGAATTGATGCTTTTGAATTGTGGTGCTGGAGGAGACTCTGGAGAGTCCCATAGACTGCAAGAAGATCCAACCTCTCCATTCTGAAGGAAATCAGCCCTGAGTGCTCACTGGAAGGACAGATCCTGAAGCTGAGGCTCCAAGACTTTGGCCACCTCATGAGAAGAGAAGACTCCCTGGAAAAGACCCTGATGTTGGGAAAGATGGAGGGCACAAGGGGAAGGGGACGACAGAGGACAAGATGGTTGGACAGTGTTCTCAAACCTACGAAGATGAGTTTGACCAAACTGCGGGAGGCAGTGGAAGACAGGAGTGCCTGGCGTGCTCTGGTCCAGGGGGTCACGAAGAGTCGGACACGACTAAACGACTAAACAACAACAACTACATTATATCTTTATCTATAACAGAAAGTTTCTCTATTACAACTATTCTGTCATTTTTCTTCATCTGCTTTTATCTCGAATCCTGCCAGTGATTTCATCTGACCATATTTTTTTAATTTAAAAAAATAGCCCACAAAAGGCCTCCTTTCTTCTATGTAAAGCTCATCATTTTGAATTTTGCAGTCAGATTTGCCATTTCTGCATAGCCCATTACTTTCAAGAGCCACCTCTTTTTCGTTGCAACATTCTATTCCTTCCAGTTCTGCGCATAGCATCATATTCTAGCCACTGTTGTCACAGTCCATAACACCCAGCATTTTGAAGGAGGCACTGCAGACACAAGGCATTTTGCAGTATTCCTAGGGTCGCCAGCGTGGAGCACGTGGGTACCAGTGTCGCTGCTGGTACCTCCCATGGTGCCCACGTAAGGTCTTAGTAAATATCCCCTCAAAAATTCACAAGAACATAAGAATAGCCTCTAGGGTCAGACCAATGGTCCCTCTAGACCTGTTCTCCCAGTGGCTGGCCAGATTCCCAATACAGGAAACCAGCAAACAGGATCTGAGCAGAAGATAACTTTCTCCCCTCCTGTGGTTTCCAGTGACTGGCATTCAGAAGCACCGCTGCCCCCAGCCACGATAGCCACTGATGGACCTCTCCCCTTTCCTGTGGAAGTGAGTTCCACAGCTTAAAGTCCTTTCTTCCATCTGCCCTGAATCTTCCAGCATTCAGCTTCATTGGAGGTCCGTGAGTTCTAGAGGGATAAAAACTTTTCTCTGCCGCAGTCGCTTTCTTCACGCCGTGCCTAATTTCCTCCCCTTCTGCCGTGTCAGTTTTCTAAACTTGGCTCGCCTCTGAATTATTAACCCTTCATTTTGATCAGACAGCTTGTCAAGTCTTTGGGTGCCTCTGTGCTGTGTCATCTCCCTCTGCCGCCAATTTGTTGCATCAAAACAGAAATATAAGCAAAAGTATCTCGCTCTCCCACAGCAGTCAAATATTTATGAAGTAGCTCCCTTTCCCTAGATGAGGAGACTTTGAAGATTTTATCCTGTTTCAGTTGCTGATTGTTCTGAGAACTCAGGAAATGAAGAACCGGCTATCTCTCCTTGGTCCCCCTCCCCGTTCTCACACACACAAACACTCTCACACATACATGCACTTTCTTTTTCAGAGCCTTACACATCTCCTAGCATTTTTCTCCCAGATTTCTCATGAAGGAATGATTTTCTCTGGATGGCTGAGGTTCCAATGCGACTTGACAAAGGACTGACGGCTTGAATGCTTGAATTGATTACCTTCCCTGTGCTCCAAAGTGATTTTGGCCGCGGATGCCGGATCATTTACATTACAATTTTTTTAATATTTTCAGAGGAACGGGAACCCCCGGCGGCAATCTCTATGCCGTTCTTTGGTGCAGTGCATTTCGGAAAGGGGAATGCAATAAGAGATCGGTGATCAAATTGAGGCTGATAGATTGAGATGGTGCTAGTTAAAAGACCAAAAAAAAAACCCAAAAAATTTCCATGATACATTCTACCCTGCAGGAGAAAGTTCCAGAAAGCAGTGTCAAGAAATGCAGGCACCATGAACCCCAAATGCTTCACACACAGCCCCGCCTGCACCTTGCTGTATTCATCGCAGCTCAGGGCATGTCAGAGCTGCAGGTTGCCAGACCTCCAGGACGGAGCAGGTTTGCTTGGCCCCCTCCAGGTGGCAGGTGTGGGGGGCTTAAATCTCCAGGTGGGCAAGAGGGCCTTTAATAATCATTGTGTGAGTGTGGTAGACAGACAGATGACAGACAATCGTCCAGTAGCACCTTTGTTGTTGTTTAGTCGTTTAGTCGTGTCCGACTCTTCGTGACCCCCTGGACCAGAGCACGCCAGGCACTCCTGTCTTCCACTTCCTCCCACAGTTTGGTCAAACTCATGCTGGTAGCTTCGAGAACACTGCCCCACCATCTCGTCCTCTGTCGTCCCCTTCTCCTTGTGCCCTCCATCTTTCCTAACATCAGGGTCTTTTCCAGGGAGTCTTCTCTTCTCATGAGGTGGCCAAAGTCTTGGAGCCTCAGCTTCAGGATCTGTCCTTCCAGTGAGCACTCAGGGCTGATTTCCTTCAGAATGGAGAGGTTGGATCTTCTTGCAGTCCATGGAATGTTGATGTTGAGCTTCAGACCATATTTTGCACTCTCCTCTTCCACCCTCATTAAAAGGTTCTTTAATTCCTCCTCACTTTCTGCCGTCAAGGTTGTGTCATCTGCATATCTGAGGTCTCTCCCTTATTGGTCTCTAAAGTCTCAGCAGGTTTACCACACCTATCAGCCAATCACCCATCTCCCACCACCCTTCTGAGTAATACCCCTCCCCACCCTCTCACTAGATATAAGGGTCTGGTAACTTCTGTTTCAGTGTATCTGAAGAAGTGTGCATGCACACGAAAGCTAATGCCAATAACAAACTTAGTTGGTCTCTAGGGTGCTACTGGAAGGATTTTTTAAAAAAAAAAATTGTTTCAGCAGGTGCTGTAACTCTTCAATGGTTTGACTTCACCTCCGATGGTGCATTCTTCCATGGTCTCTTGAGACAGATGGGAGACAATAAGGAAATCTCTCCCCTCGACAGACACCATCTCCTTTGCGTTTTTGGTGCCTAAGGAAGACCTTCCTCTTCCAACAAGCCTTTTAAGCAGGGATCTTTCGCAGTCTGCATCTGTATCGGAACTTTTAAAAAAGCTCTTTTTTTAATCGCTTGTGTGTTTTCTGACCTGGGCTCCTTTGGGAGGAAGGGTGGGATATAAAGATAAACAGCAGCAGCAGCAGCAGCAACAACACTTTGTTTGCTAATTCTTTAAACAGCTGTACACAACACTGGAAATACAATAACACAGACTGAAACAGTTTTCCAATATAAATCTAGATACTTCTCATGAGCGAGCTGTTTATATAAGATGGGCACTAAACCGATCGTGTGTTTTCATCAAGACGTTTTTGTAAAGTAATAAATAAATCACAAAGCGATGAAGAAATGCGGAAAACTGCATTGAAGGTTGGAAGAACCAGGAACCGAAATTGCCAGATTTGGGCACCTTGGGGTTGCCAGGTGAGGAGTATTCCAACCTCTGAGATTTCAAAGCCCACACCTGACACCTAGGGGCAGCCCCTGGAGAGCTCAGGAAAGTTGCCCCAGGTGATGTCATGGGGTGAGTCATGGAGATTGATTGCGATGGGGGAGTGGAGGAGGGCAGGACCACCCCCCTCATGTCGGCGCTACAATTTGCAGGCAGTTCTGACTGAAACTTGCAAGCTGCATGCACAATCGTCTATCATCTATCTGTCTGTCTGTCATCTAGATTCAGGTAGGTAGCCATGTTGGTCTGAAGCAGTCGAAATAAATAAAAAATTGTCCAGTAGCACCTTAGAGACCAACTAAGTTTATTCTGGGTATAAGCTTTTGTGTGCATGCACACTTTTTCCTGTAGCACCTTAAAGGTAAAGGTAAAGGGACCCCTGACCATTAGGTCCAGTCGTAAAAGACTCTGGGGTTGCGCGCTCATCTCGCGTTACTGGCTGAGGGATCCAGCGTACAGCTTCCGGGTCATGTGGCCAGCATGACTAAGCCATTTCTGGCGAACCACAGCAGCGCACGGAAACGCTGTTTACCTTCCCGCCGGAGCGGTACTTATTTATCTACCTGCACTTGGACATGCTTTCGAACTGCTAGGTTGGCAGGAGCAGGGACCGAGCAATGGGAAGCTACCAGCATGAGTTTGGCCAAACTGCGGGAGGCAGCGGAAGACAGAAGTGCCTGGCATGCTCTGGTCCAGGGGGTCACGAAGAGCCGGACACGACTAAACGACTCAACAAGAAGGGAGAGAAATGTTTTGTTGTAGTCGGGGCAGGTGAAGGTGTCCTGTGGTGGCAATGCAGATGCACCAGGGCGTTCCTTCTCTCTGTGCTCCTCTCTGTAGGGGTTTCAAAAGGCAAGTTTCTGCAGGAGGCCCTCACCTGCAGTAGCACAGTGATATGTGGGAAGGCAACACAAGGGGGAAGGGGTTTTTGTGGGGGATGGAACCCTGCATGCCATAGGGACCGGTGGCATGGCTTGATCCTGGCCGCAAGGAGAAGTGAAGGTGACCCATTTAGCTCCAAGTGCGCCTCTCTCAAAAGCAGCCCTCTCTGAAATCACTTTGGCCGTCTTCCCGAAGGTCCTTCTCCTCCACTAAATGGGCTTTTAGCGAAGGTCAGATGGATGGTTTGCACTTTGCACCAGACCACCAGGCCATTAATGCTCTTGGATGGAAGTTGCAGCCATCACTCCTGCAGGACATCTCAATGTCCCTAGGATCTCTTTAAAGTAAAGATGTGCAATCAAGGTGGATTTTAAGAGATTTTTTAAGAGATTTCTTTCTTTCCCTTCCTCCCTCACCCCCACATGATAATAATAATAAATTTTTATTTATACCCCGCCCTCCCCAGCCAGAGCTGGGCTCAGGGTGACTAATGCCAGTAAAATTACAATAAAAACATAATAGGGGAGGAGGAAGGTCTTTTTTTAAAAAAAAAATACAGGTTAAAATGCAGCTTCATTTTAAAAGTAGCCCATAGATCAAAATCATAAGGGGAGGGAAATATAAGGGTCAGACTGAGTCCAAACCAAAGGCCAGGCAGATCAGCTCTGTCTTGCAGGCCCTGCAGAAAGATGTCAAGTCCCGCAGGGCCCTGGTCTCTTGTGACAGAGTTGGGGCCAGTACTGAAAAGGCCCTGGCCGTAGCTGAGACCAATCGAACTACCTTGAGACTTGGGACCTCCAAGGTGTTGTCATTTGTGGACCTTAAGGTCCTCCATGGGGCATACCAAGAGAGGCATGCTTACTTCTCTTCTGGCTTGGAGGCAGAGCCAGATTTAGGTTTGATGAGGCCCTAAGCTACTGAAGGTCATGGGGCCCTTTCTATGTCCAGCTGTCCTTTGTCAACAACAAATGGTCGCTGTTTTTTGTGTTGAAGATATCCTGTATGGTCATTTATGGACCTAATAGGTATCTCAAGCCATTTGCACATAACAAAATATGTATTTTATCAAAGGAATTGTTGAACTGAAATACAATTAAGAAGTATATTAATAGTGAAATTTTGGGCAGCCACCAAGAGAGTGGGCCCTAAGCTTGTCTAGCTTATACGTAAATCTGGCACTGCTTGGAGGAGCTATAAGATTACCAAGGCCCACACCCAGAAGCCACTAGTCCTTGCCCAAGCATGAATCGAGCCACCAATGAGGAATGGGGAAGCGATTTCATTCCTTTTGCATTTTAATGTGAAAGCGCCTTTGGATATATGAAGGTGGCTGTTGTAATAGGAATTTTATGGTCTTAGATATATGGTAATGTTCATAAGCCTACCAACCAAGCACACACATAGATCAGCACAGGAAGACTGACCTGGAACCATTTTGATTCCTAAACTGAGCAAATGTTTTCTCTACAAGGTCAAAATGGGAAACCTCCCCATTGTCTCTTTCCTCACAAATCTTGTCTTAAGGGCACATTTAAGATATGAATAGGGTGTGAGCCTGTGACCTGGCCCAGGAACTAAGTATTTATCACTACAAAAGAATGGCCAGGCTCCCCAGACAATCCAATCAAGTAACCTGCCAGACAGGAGATAAACAGCGACAGGAGAAAAACAACGTTCAAATTTCTGTTTTAAGACCACCCTTTTGTGATGTAGGTGTGATGTATCTGAGGGGTGGTCTTAGGTTACACCCCTTCTGTGATGTATGTATCATGTTTCTGGGGTGGTCTTGATCTACAGGGGGGCAATTTCAAAAGTCTTTATAAGGCCTTGCGCGCCATTTTTCTGGGTTCCTCCTCCTTTCCTGCGTGTGAGGGGAGCACCCTGTTGCAACAGATCAATAAAGATCAGGCTTACTAGCTGCTTTGCTTCTCAATATTCTCTGGTTGGCCTCTGTTATTCTCTCCTACCAATAGGGAACCTATGTAAGGACTCTATATGGGCTCTTCGATACCCCATAAGGGAAGAAGGGCAGATTTTTGTTTACAACACTGCCATATTCCCTCTCCATCCTCCATCCTCTCCCAGCTAAACATAGCAGAGCAAAAGGAGGAGTTGCAGCCAGGGTTGTCCAAAATCGAGGGTGATCTGAGTTTCATCATTTCCCCGACCAAAGAGGGAGGTGAAGACTTTCCCAGGAAAACTGCTGAGGGAAGGGGTAAATGGAGAAAAGTCAGCAGCATCATAATTTGAGGAATGTAATCAGTTGTGGAGATAGTTCATCCATGCCCAGATTCTATAAGGATGCCGGGGTGTCAAAGGGACAGACTCGGAATGAGCCCCAGGGTGGTCTGCATCTCTCCAAATTGCTGAATTATGAGCTGATGCATATTCAGCGCTTGAGAGTGGACCAAAGGACATTTGTAATTGATGGCACTGGCGGAAATTGAAGCTAGAATAGCAAAAAGACACTTAGGATGAAGTGAATAGAAGACGGGATCACAAGCGGGAAGGGAGCAATCCTGTTCTCCCGGTGGCCAACCAGAGGCTTGTGGGAAGGAGAACCCCAGAACCAGAGGAACTCTCCCCTCCTGTTTTTTCCAGCAACAGGTAATCAAGACACACTGCTGCCTCTGACTGTGGAGCAGAGCCATCCTGGCCAGTTGCCATCAACAGCTCTCTCCTCCTCCATCAATATGTCTAATCCTCTTTTAAAGCCGTCCAAGTTGGTGGCCATCCCTGCATCCTGTGGGTGTCAGTTCCATGGGTTACTGATGATGATGATGATAGCAACAACAACAACAATTATTTATACCCCGCCCTCTTCGGCCAAGACCGGGCTCAGGGCAGCTAACATCAGGTATAAAAACAATTGATTAAAATACAGCTTAAAAACGGGATTAAAATACAACTTAAAATGCAGCCTCATTTCAGTGGAAGCCCAGATCAAAAACTGTTTGGGGGGAGAAAACGTCAAATGTTCCCCAAGGCCAACTATCCAGATGGTCCTACGTGGGCCAGAAAAAAGCCAGGGAAGTCCCCAAATAGGAGTTCCATCACAGGACGAGAAAGGAAAAAGGAAAGAGGGGAAGGGGATCAAGTTGATTCCAGGCCAAAGGCCAGGCAGAACAACTCTGTCTTACAGGCCCTGCGGAAAGAAATCAGATCCCTCAGGGCCCTGGTCTCATGAGACAGAGCGTTCCACCAGGCCGGGGCCAGTGTTGAAAAAGCCCTGGCTCTGGTTGAGGCTAATCTGACATCCTTAGGGCCCGGGACATCTAGGGTGTTGCTATTTATGGACCTTAAGGTCCTCCGTGGGGCATACCGGGAGAGGCAGTCCCATAGGTACAAGGGTCCTAGGCCGTGAAGGGCTTTAAATGATGCACTGCATGGAGAAGTCCAGCCTTTAAACTGTCCTGAATCTTGCAGCATTCAGCTTCATTGGACGTCACACACAGAAAAGGGATTGGAAGCTCAAAATAAAGGTGTCATGGAACGGGAAACTAAAGATGAGAATGTCAAATCAGCAATGTTCAAGTGGGCACAGGATTTAGGTCACAACATACAATTTGAGGATTGGATAAGGCTTTGGAAAGTGAACTTGAAATTTACGGATTGCATATTATTGAAAGAGAATTACATGAAAATGATGTATAGGTGGTATATTACACCATTAAAACTGGCAAAAATGTATAAAACAGAACAAATGAATTGTTGGAGATGTAAAGAAGGGGAAGGTACATGTTACCATATGTGGTGGGATTGCAAGATCATAAAAAAATGGGAAATGTTCAAAATAAACTTTGTTAATAAAACAGAAGCCTTTCTGTTGGGTATTTTAGGACAAGAATTGCCAAAAGAAAATTGGACATTATTTATGTATGCTATAACAGCAGCAAGAATTTTAATAGCACAGAATTGGAAGACTGGAGAAACACCATCAAAAGAACAATGGCAAGAAAAGCTGATGAAGTATGCAGAGTTAGCAAAGTTAACGGATAAACTGTGTGAAAAGGACAATAGTGATTTAGGAAAAGAATGGGAACCTTTTACAACTTACGGTATTTACAGAAACAACAACAAAAACATGGACTCGTTTGCAGAATTCAAATAAACATATACAATTTTATTTACAGAGAACAAAAAATATAACAGGTGATAACACAGTATTATGTACAAACAGCAGAATGTAACATTTGATGTAATAAACCAGAAATGGAAGTTGGGGGAAGTCACAGGGAGGGGGGAAATTGGAAAATGAATGTTAAGTAATCATCTTTAAAGTTGTTAAATGTTACAAATATTATGCCTGAATGTGTCCTTTCAACTTGACAGCTCAGGGAAGTTACCTAGCTTTAAAAATGATATAAAATCCACTCCTTTGTCAGTTTCCTCCATTCCAAAGCTATTTTCCCCTTGGAAAAAAACTCCAGGAAATTCCCAGAGGCGACAATTGCTGAGCTGAAAGCCTAATCCCATCACCAGACTTGCCAAGGGGTCCAGACATGCAAAGGAAGTTCTATTGTACTTTGGGTGGTGGGACTTCAGAGGTCTTTGCCTGTGCTCATCTTATACCTGGGTCTTGCCCTGCAGTGTCTGCTTATGCTAATCTTGTACCAAGGACTTGTCTGGACATGTTTGCCAAGGTTGAACTAGTGTAACCCCTGTCTAAAGGTAAAGGGTAAAGGGACCCCTGACCATTAGGACCATTAGGTCATGGCCGACTCTGGGGTTGCGGCGCTCATCTTGCTTTATTGGCCGAGGGAACCAGCGTACAGCTTCCGGGTCATGTAGCCAGCATGACTAAGCCGCTTCTGGCAAACCAGAGCAGCGCACGGAAACACCATTTACCTTCCCGCTGGAGTGGTACCTATTTATCTACTTGCACTTTGACGTGCTTTCGAACTGCTAGGTGGGCAGGAGCAGGGACCGAGCAACAGGATCGCACCTCTTCGCAGGGATTCGAACCACCAACCTTCTGATCGGCAAGTCCTAGGCTCTGTGGTTTAACCCACAGCACCACCCGTGTCTACCCTTCCCCTTTTGTGACATGTCAGTGATGTAGCAATGATGCTGTACGAACTGTATTCTGGGATACGGTGGGAAAGTTTTAAAAGTCCTTGTCACCCCATCCTCAGGGTTCAATATTCCTCTTTGAACCTGTAGCGCAATAAACTTTGGTCTACAGCTATTTGCTCCAGTTGGGGGCTGGACTCCTTCCTTTATTCCGCAGGGACCTGCTAGCTCTGCCCAACCAGCTGGGGGACTGAGCAGCCTCACACCTAGATTTTTCCGTAACAAAAGGTTCTGTGATCAGTGAGATGAAGGTTCAGTCGTGCTGACTGATAGGCTGCTGCTGTCTCGTTCCAGCGGCAGAGGGTGCCTTCATGAATGCTCCAGCTAACATTCGCTCTCTGCGACTAAGCCTCTCTTTTCTAAGATGCTCTCAAAAGCCTGTCATTCAGTGCAAGCAAAAGCCTGTCTCAAACATCGAAGGAAAACAAGGCTCTGTTTCTGCAGCCTCCTGCTCAAGATCTGCATTCAGCACCTTTGCACAGCACCCTTTCTTTTGGGCAGCATTTGCTCCCACCCTCCTCTGGGCCCTGTTGTAAACAAAAATTGCCCTTTTCCCCTTATGGGGTATCCAAGAGCCCATATAGAGTCCTTACATAGGTTCCCTATTGGTAGGAGAAAATAACAGAGGCCAACCAGAGAATATTGAGAAGCAAAGCAGCTAGTAAGCTTATTGATCTGTTGCAAACGGGTGCTCCCCTCACACGCAGGAAAGGAGGAGAGACCCTGAAAAATGGCATGCAAGGCCTTATAAAGACCTTTGGAATTCCCACCCTGTAGATCAAGACCACCCCCCAGAAACATCATACATACATCACAGAAGGGGTGTAACCTAAGACCACCCCTCAGATACATCATACCTACATCACAGAAAAGGCAATCTTAAAACAGAAATTTGAATGTTGTTTTTCTCCTGTGGTTGTTTATCTCCTGTCTGGAAGGTTACTTGATTGGATTGCCTGCGGAGCCTGGCTAGTCTTTTGTAGTGATAAATAGTTCGTTCCTGGACCAGGTCACAGGCTCACACCCTATTCAAACACAGACATACCCTTAAGACAGGATTTGTGAAGGAAAAGACAATGGGGCTGCTTTTCCATTTTCCTTTGACCTTGCAGAGAAAACATTTGCTCAGTTTGGGACAGTTTGGGAATCAAAATGGTTCCAGGTCGGTCTTCCTGTGCTGATCTATGTATGTGCTTGGTTGGTACATTTATGAACATTTAACATATATCTAAGACCTCCAAATTCCTATCACAGCCCCTTCATGCATTTCTGAGCTGAGTCAGTGCATAAGAACATCAAGTGAGCCTGCCTGGTGGATCAGCCCAAAGGAGTCCCGTCTAGTCAAGCAACTCAATGTTGAGAGCCAGTGTGGTGTAGTGGTTAAGAGCGGTAGTCTCGTAATCTGGGGAACTGGGTTCGCGTCTCCGCTGCTCCACATGCAGCTGCTGGGTGTCCTTGGGCCAGTCACACTTCTTTGAAGTCTCTCAGCTCACAGAGTGTTTGTTGTGGGGGAGGAAGGGAAAGGAGAATGTTAGCCGCTTTGAGACTCCTTCGGGTAGTGATAAAGCGGGATATCAAATCCAAACTCCACTTCTTCTTCTTCTTCTTCTTCTTCTTCTTCTTCTTCTTCTTCTTCTTCTCACGACAGGGGCGTAGCGGTGTTTGCTGGAGCCCGGAGCAGGTTTGAGCACAAGCACCTCAGATAGGGGCAGAGAAAACTCATCCAGCCCTCGCCCAGCCACCAGATAGGAGCTCACACTAGGCAGGGGCAGGGAAAGGGTTATAAAGAGAGGGAAATAAGATCCATAGTCAGCTTGTCCATTATCAAGGTGCTTTAAATGATTGTCTCTTTAAAATGCTTATAGCAAGGGAGAAAAGAATTGTAAACGGATTTAGCTGAAATTAGGCTGGCCTAGGTAACGGGGCATAATAAGCTGGCAATGGAAGATTACTGGGATTGTTAAAAGCCGACAGCTATGATGTTATTTTGGTATCACAGATGTTCAGTGTGGGACCCTGAGACACACTCACACCCATCAGGCTCTGCGAACTGAAAAGTTAAACGGAACATGATTCATAGTCACTGGCAGAGACAGGAAAGGGCAGGTTTTGCAGTGCAGATGTTGCAGAGCACAAACATTGCTCATTGCTGAATGTACCTGATGAGATCAGGAAAAGTGAAATTGTGAGTATGTGATATCTGGATGAGATCTGGATGAGAGGGCAGGATTGGGGGGTGTGGAATACCCCAAAGCCAGGAGCTGGCAAAAATTTTTTGCCGCGGGCTGGTCCACTGTCCCTCAGACCTTGTGACAGGCCAGAAAAGGAGAACCGGGGGGGGGGGGGCTGGAAGAAGAGGTGAGGGGGGCAAGTAGTTCTCTTCCCCACCCCCAGCCACTAAGCTTACCTTCCCAGGGGCTGCCACCACCACCACCGCTGCTGCTGCTTTTCGTGGGTAACGCTGAAGAAATACAACTTGTGTTGTTAATGATGATTGTGCAACCTATGCAGCACATAGGCGACACTTATTCACACAATTAATATTCTTGTTCATCGCTTCTCGTGGGTAAGCAGAGGGAGCTCGTCCGCTCCGCTCTCTGGCCCACAGGAGCACCAGGGTGGCGGTGGTGGAGGGAAGATGAGCGGCGCGAAAGGGCTGGCTCCGGAGAGGGGCTGCTTAAAATGGCATTTAGCCAGCTCAGCCCAGCCCCCTTCCTCCTCTAGGCAGGGCAGGGAGAAGCCAGGAGGAGGGAGGGAGGAGGCAGCAGCGCAATGCGTGCGAGGGAGAGAAATGGCCCAGCTCAAACGATCAGAATCCCCACGCTGATCCATGGACAGTCTGTGGTCCAGATCCTGAAGGCAATTAGGCCTGATCTGGCCCCCGGGCCTTAGTTTGCCGACCCCTGCCCAAAGCTAATGCAGCGGTCCCTTGGTTCTCAAATGCCTTGGTACTCAAACAACTTGGAACCCAAACACAACAAACCCGGAAGTTAAGTGTTCTGGTTTGCGAACTTTTTTCAGAAGCCGAATGTGCTCTGTTTTGAGTGCCACGCTTCCATTTTGAGTGCCACACTTCCATTTTGAGTGTTACGCTGAGGTCTGTCTGTTTTTGCTATTTATTTTGTGTTTTTGTGGCTCTTTTTTGTGACTGTGTGGAACCCAGTTCAGCTATTCATGTTAAATTGCTGTTTTAGGGGTTGTTTTTTAAAGTCTGAGACGGATTAATCCGTTTTGCGGATGACTTTCTATGGGAAAGCAGTGCGCCTTGGTTTTGGAATGCTTGGTTTTGGAACGGACGTCCGGAACGGATTAAGTTTGAGAACCAAGGTACCACTGTAGAGGGAGACTGGCAGCTGAGATTGCAATATTCTGACATACTCTGGTACACGTGTCAAGAAAAAAAGGATGAGGCCACAGATGTCCGGTAGAACTGTCCAGCAGGAACCAGCCATTGTGGTGCAATGAGAGCACTACATCTGTTTGTGATCTTTTAATAATGAGAATAGTCGTTATTCCAGCTTGCAGGCCAGAAAAGGCAGAGGCAGTGTACAGCGTTTGCTTTTGGTTGAGATCCAAGGCTGCAGCTATGGGAGAAACGAGACCCTCCATCATAGGCTCAGGTTGTATATGTGTGGAAATAAATCTAAAACTAAATTAGACTCCACAGTCTCTGCTGTGCCTTATTCCCAAAGGAAAACATCAACCCCAAGCGAGAGCCTGGAACGCCTGGAATCTTGCTCCGCTCAGAGACTGGGATGACGTGCAATAATACGGACATTTACCCAGAGCTTTTCCTCAGCACAGATTGCCTTTGAGGGGGGCAGTGAGTCCCAAAGTTTCTTTAGGGCTGCCTAGGCCATGAGTTAGTGATGCGTGGAAGTGAGAGCTGGACCATAAAGAAGGCTGAACACCGAATAATGGATGCTTTTGAATTCTGGTGCTGGAGGAGACTCTTGAGAGTCCCATGGACTGCAAGAAGATCCAACCTATCCATTCTAAGGGAAATCAGCCCTGAGTGCTCACTGGAAGGACAGATCCTGAAGCTGAGGCTCCAAGACTTTGGCCACCTCATGAGAAGAGAAGACTCCCTGGAAAAGACCCTGATGTTGGGAAAGATGGAGGGCACAAGGAGAAGGGGACGACAGAGGACGAGATGGTGGGACAGTGTTCTCGAAGCTACCAGCATGAGTTTGACCAAACTGCGGGAGGCAGTGGAAGACAGGAGTGCCTGGCGTGCTCTGGTCCAGGGGGTCACGAAGAGGCGGACACGACAAAACGACTAAACAACAACAACAAAGGCCATGGGTAGGCAACCTAAGGCCTGGGGGCCGGATCCATGCCAATCGCCTTCTAAATCCAGCCCGCAGACGGTCTGGGAATTAGCATGTTTTTACATGTGCAGAATGTGTCCTGTTATTTAAAATGCACCTCTGGGTTATTTGTGGGACATAGGAATTAGTTCATTTCCCCCCCAAAAAACATAGTCTGGACCCTCACAAGGTCTGAGGGACAGTAGAGTGACCCCCTGCTGAAAAAGTTTGCTGACCCCTGGCCTAGGTGATGCCCCACCAGGCCACTCCCATCTCCGATGGCTCCAAAGGTGTGCTGCTCTCAGGATACCTGGCAACAGTAGTTTGGTGACATAATGTTTCCGACTCTCTCTCTTTTTAATTTAAAAAATCTGACTGTCTCCCAGCCAGAAGCTCCTTGCTGCCATCTGCCAGAGAGCTCCGTTTCTCAAAGCAAATAGCTTATTACCAACATGCACAAAAGGGGGTTTATTTCAGGCAATTAAATAACAACCAAAAAAATTATACAGCTGTGGGCTTCAGAATATGTTTAATTAAGTGGCTCTCCCTCCTCCCCCCCCCCCACCCATAAATGGAAAAATCTGGCTGGAACGATATCCGAATAAGCCAGGCTTGCAGCAGCCGGCTCGGAAAAGTTTGCAAGCAATCGAGGTGTGTTTTCTTCTCCTGCCACTAACAGAATTGCCACTGTTCTGTAACATTTATGTGGAGTCAGCTGGGAATGCGCTGGGCTCAGCCTCCACCTACCTGCGGCATTGATATTGTATTATCCATGTCATAAAAATGTATACGCCACTTGATTGTTAAGAAAAACCTCAAAGCGGTTTACAAAAAGATAAAACAACTGAACCAAGAAAAGACTTTTCAATTCTACTTTAAAACATACAAAAGTCAAAACGCTAAAGCAGATTAAGATTGCCTCCGTTTTCTAAGCACCTGGGCTTAGAAATGTTTTCGAGAATGTTTTCAGCGGGCGTCAGAAAGAGGCACCTGCTTGCTCTCAATAGGCAGGGGGTTCCGAAGTGCCGGAACTGCCACACGAAACGCTCAAATTCTTGAGAGGGGTGGGCGGGCATTGCGTGTCTGGTTTTAATCGCATTGTTATTCTTTCTTTCATTTCTTGTATAGGATTTTATTGTGTTGCAATTTGAACTCCATGGAATATAAAATACCGTATTTTTTGCTCTATAAGATTCACTTTTTCCCTCCTAAAAAGTAAGGGGAAATGTGTGTGCGTCTTATGGAGCGAATGCAGACTGCGCAGCTATCCTAGAAGCCAGAACAGCAAGAGGGATTGCTGCTTTCACTGCGCAGCGATCCCTCTTGCTGTTCTGGCTTCTGAGATACAGAAATATTTTTTTTCTTGTTTTCCTCCTCCAAAAACTAGGTGCGTGTTGTGGTCTGGTGCGTCTTATAGAGCGAAAAAAACAGTAATGATAAGTAAAGATGCAATTTAAAAAAGGAACCCAATGGGTAAAAAAATGAACCAAGGGTCTGGAAACCAAGCCTGATGAGGAACGGTTGAAGGAGCTGAGTATGTTTAGGCTGGAAAAGAGGAGACTGGGAGGAGATGGGAGAGCCATCTTCAAATATCTTATGAGCTGACACATGGGAGATGGACCAAGCTTGTTTTCTCCTGCTTTGGAGGGTAGGACTCGAACCCATGGCTTCAAGTTACAAGAAAGGAGATTCCAACAAAACATACGGAAAAACTTTCCGACAGTAAGAGCTATCCAACAGTGAAAGAGTCTCCCGTGGAGGTTTTTCAGCCAAGTTTGGATGCTTTAGCTGAGATTCCTGTATTGGACTAGATGACCTTTGTGGATCCCTTCCAACTTTACAATTCAACAATTCTATGATTATTTGATACGCTGTGCCCACTCTTCTTCACAGACACACTGTAGACCACCTAAACAAAGCTCGTGGATCATTGGTGGGCCTAGGACCATGGTTTGGGAACCTTAGCTGTAGATCGCATTACATTAGAAAAAATATGGAGGCTACACATTTTGGGTGAATAAAACTGTTTCCTAAAAAGCATTCCACACTCATCCCAGAATAGAAAATATGTCATAGGCATGTGGTGTTGTTGATGTTTTTTCATGTTCCCTGTCTGGGAATCTCTCCTTGAGGCGTCCAAGTACAGAGGCTCACACCAAATTTCCAACCAGTCATACAGCAATGCAATACTGGACATAGACTCTGCGAGAGCATTGCCATTAAGACGCAGACTGTAGAGGCAAAAGATATATCACCTTAGCTGTTCAACCTCGAAGCAATCTCTCATCCAACCACAGTCCTTGAAATACAACTTTAAAAAAGGTAAAGGTAAAGGACCCCCGAAAGTTAAGTCCAGTCGCAGACGACTCTGGGGTTGTGGTGCTCATCTCGCTTTACTGGCCGAGGGAGCAGGCGTTTGTCCACAGACAGTTTTTCCAGGTCATGTCGTCAGCAGGACTAAGCCACTTCTGGGGAACCAGAGCAGTGCACAGAAACGCTGTTTACCTTCCCACCAGAGTGGTACCTATTTAGACCACAGCGCCACCCGCATCCCACAAAATACAACTTACTCAACCCATTTCACTGTCCTTGCCAGAACCCTCCCTGTATGTGATGGCCTGGGATTCAGACTCGGAGGCTGAATCTGAGGAATCCCAGCCTGCACAGGATTCCCCGCCTCCACAACCAGCTGAGCCAGGGCTGGGGCTTGAGCCTGAAGGGTCCTCACCTGTGCTGGATCCTCAGGTGCAGGCACCAGCTGAGTCTGCTCTGGCTCCTGAGGTGATGGAGGACCCATTGCCAGTAGGGGCTCCACTCTCAGCCCCGTCAGAGGAAGCTGAGGTTGCCTCTGGGTCCGGTCACCCTCCAGCCTCTCCTGAGCTGCAGAGGCTCAGGGCAGAGAGGCGGAGGGAACTAAGTTCCCGCAGGAGGAGTGCTCACCTCCAGGCCAGGAGAGGTGAGTCACCAGAGGATCAGGGCCACCCTATGCCTTGGAGCAGATAAAAACCAGCCAGCCCCAGTCCCAAGTTGCGGGAGCAACGTTGTTGGTAGCCAGTTCCTGCCTGCACCCTGTCCTGCTCTTCTTCCAGAGCTCCTGACCTCACCCGACTCCCTGCCTTGGACCCCGCTACAGCTTT
This sequence comes from Podarcis siculus, assembly GCA_034642415.1. Taxonomy (NCBI): domain Eukaryota; kingdom Metazoa; phylum Chordata; class Lepidosauria; order Squamata; family Lacertidae; genus Podarcis; species Podarcis siculus. Next base: position 2,657,132 of record JAXCMG010000059.1, read on the forward strand.
GACGGACAGCCTCCATACCACACCCTCAACCTCAGACTGGACTCGGACCTCGCCACACGGTTAACCCTCAGGACCAGCACACTGTACCTTATTGCGTTCTGGCATTTCTGACACTGACAAGGAACCAGACAGAAATTCCATGTCATCCTTTTTCATTCTTCATCCTGCAACGTTATCTATGGTTCCCCAGAAACACCACAAAGTCCGCCGCCCTCCAACGCCAGCTCCATGCATTTTGCCTCCCAAAATACGGTGCGAAAACAGATCACAATGGAGGTGGGGACAGGGTAATTACAAATGTCCGGTGACACCTGTCAGAGCAGCTCCCTAACGCAGCGCGATATATTTTTCTCCGAATTCCATTTAGCAGCAAGGGGAGCGTTAAATCTGTAATTTCACACGAAAGGCCTTGATCATATCCAAATATCGTGTTTGAACAGGGCTTCTAAATTGCCGTCTCAAGCTGCTACATTTGTTCAGCAAAGGTCACCTGGTGGCGGAGACGTCTCATTTCTCTGGATTTAACAAAGTCAGAAATTAATCTGTCAACCGAGTTAGAACGGGAGAGGGTGGGAAATAATAGTAATATAAAACACGCACACGCAAACACACAAAGGGGAGAAAGGGCGAAAGCACAAGCCTTCAATCTCGCAGCAAATTCAGCTCCTGAGGGATGCCAGCAATTGGTATTCAAAAGTACAGTATTGCTGCCTCCAGTTTGGTGTTGTGGTTACAGCGTCAAACTGGAACCTGGGAGAGACCAGGCTTCGAATCCCAACTCAGCCATGCAGCTCGCTGGGTGACCTTGAGCCAGTCACTGACTCTCAGCCTAACCTACCTTGCAGGCTTGCTGTATTAACTTCTTCTTCTTCTTCTTTGGTGATCCCTCGTAGCCGAGTAAGAGTGTCTTCCATAAACATGGTTTTAACAGTGAGTCCGTAAGTGACTGTGGAGGCCAATTCTGGATCCCCATGTCATTCCATAGTGGGGACATTGGTTTCCGGACGAGAGTTGATCACGGTGCGGATTTGCCAAGCGTGCCTTCCTCTTAGCACGTTTCTCCCTTTCGTCCTGGGTTCGAGTGTCTTCAAAGCCCACGACACCTTTGGTCAAGGCTGTTCTCCAACTGGAGCGCTCGCAGGCAGGTGTTTCCCAATTGCTGGTGTTTACACTACTTTTTTTAGATTTGCCTTGAGAGAGTCTTTAAACCTCTTTTGTTGACCACCAGCATTACACTTTCTATTTTTAAGTTCAGAATAGTTGCTTTGGAAGACGATAATCAGGCATCCACACAGCCTAACCTATCTTGCAGGGTTGTTGTAGGGTATTGGCTCCTAGTACGTTTCCGGGCACAATTCAAAGTGTTGGTGCTGACCTTGAAAGCCCTAAACGGCCCAGTGGACCTGAAGGAGCATCTCCACCCCATCGTTCTGCCCAGACACTGAGGTCCAGCGCAGAGGGCCTTCTGGCGGTTCCCTCGCTGCGAGAAGCCAAGGGACTACTGTATTTTAATACTTGGTTGAAAGCCGCCCAGAGTGGCTGGGGAAGCCCAGCCAGATGTGCGGGATATAAATAATAAATTGTTGTTGTTGTTGTTGTTGTTAACTGAGGAACAGGAGAGCCTGCTGTGCCACCTTGAACTCCTTGGACGATTTTAATGCAATGAAGATATAAACAGTGGAGGCAGAGCATAGCCCTCTCCTCCTCCAGGACTTTGTCTAATCCTTTTTTAAAGCCATCCAAGTTGGTGGCTGTCACTGCCTCCTGTGGGAGGGAGTTCCACAGTTTAACAATGTGCTGCATGAAGAAGTTCATTCATTTCCCAGTCCCAGATCCTCCATCATTCAGCTTCATTGGACGCCCACAAGTCCTGGTGTCACTATTATTATTATTATTATTATTATTATTATTATTATTTATCCCGCCCTACACCCGCAGGTCTCAGGGCAGTACACAAGATAAAATCACAACATAAAATTGCAAAATACATAATCAAAAGAAAAAGGAAAACAAGAGGAGGGGGGAAACTTTCCTCTCTCTCCCCTTCCTCCACTCTGTGTTTTCCCAAAAATTGTGGCCCGGTCGTTTTATGAGATAGTAATGGCAGAAGTGTAGAAATTATTTTGTTTTTAGAGTCTGTATCTTTTGTGCTTTATCTCATTTTATCTTACCGTATGCCACTTTGATGGCTCCTGGCTGTGAAGCAGTTTATGAATCTGCAAAATAAATAATAAAGCGCGACGAGAGACGAGGCCTTCAGAATTAAATTATTTTAATGTCAAACCCTTTGCAGAACAATACCGATCAGCAGGCGTGGAGTTCAGAAGCTGAAACTGACGGGAACCGAGTCGGGTTTCTGAGGCAGAGACATGGAGGGGGAGAACAGGGTTTTGGTTCATCACAGACCCTCCTCCATTTCCCATCGCTCTCAGTTTTCCATTCTGGTGCTGAGAAATGTAGGATTCCCCCCTTTCAGTGCCTGGAAAGGTAGCAGCCTTTTCCAGCCTCCAGAGGTTTATGCCCCATTTCCACCATCCATCCAAAGCATCATAACACGACTGCCCCCAAATAATCCTAGGAGCTGTAGTTTGCTAAGCATGCTGGGAATGGTTAGGCAACCCCCTAGCCCCCTCCCAGTGCTACAATTCCCAGAGTAACCGATGGAGAGAGATTAGTGGTTAAACAACTCGGGGAATTGTAGCTCTGCGAGGGGAACAGGAAGGTCTCCAAACTTTTCTCAGCAATCTTAACAAACTACACCTCCCACGATTCTCCGCTTGGCTGCTTGAAGTGGTATCCTGGGGCTTTAAATGGGTGGTTTAAATGGGGTCTTAGGCAGCAGTGAACACCAGTTACTGGAAAACCAGTTACTAAAGCACTGCTCCACAGCAAGCGTTCCATGTGGCTCACGCAAGCAGCCTCTATGGGAATGGGTGACAACTAAGCGATACAACTATCAAACGAAACGTCGTCAACTTTAATATATTAAATATGTGAACTTCTTCATTGGCATTCTTTAAGTCAACCATAAGATTCTCCCAGTTTCTGAAGAAGTGCTGTCTCTCCAGCCTTAACAGAACCATTGCAGTGCATCATTTAAACCTCATTCTCCAGATCCCGAATCATGAAAAGTGGCAGAAAACAGATTTGCCTGAAAACAAACGGACAGACTTTGGGAGAACAGCAGGGTTCATTTGGGACTTGGTGAGTTGAGGGTCCACGCCTTCCAAGTTATGGCATCGAAGTATCCCTTGCAGGGAATATCTCTTGCCCTCCAGATCCTGTTGGACCAACATCCCATTGGCCACAAGCGCCCCACCCCTGCCTTCGATATTTGAGGAGTTTCTGGTTTCATGTTTGGTTATGAATGACTCCTGGCAGATACTCAGGCCCAGAGTAGTTTACCCAAAACACTGACACGGGGAGGGGGGCTTAAAGTGACCAGCATTTTTGTGAGAGAGATTTGCATAGCAAGCTATGGGTCACCAGTTTTCAGAAGGAATTAAATAACACATAATTGTTTTTTGGGAGAAAGTGTTTCTAAGGAATGACAACTTAGAGTGTTGGGTAGATTGCCATGGTTTCTAAGGTTACCTGAGGATGTCCAGCACTTGTTGCTCTGTTTCTCCCAACCCATCCTCTCCCTTTAAAAAAAAAAAAAGGTAGATGCTCCAAGAGTCCAACTTTCATTGTTTCAGCCCAGTTCCTGAAACTTATCAGTTGCTACTCCACACTTGTCTTCAGCCTCGGAGTCGTCAGCATTTCAACCAGTGATGTGCCAACATGTTGTTTCCAGAGGAGCAGGGCTCATGGTCGCCATTTTCACTGGGATGCATGGGAACCGAAGTTTCCCATGCATCCTGTGCCAATTTTTTATAATTCCGGGATCCATGGGAAACTAGAATTCCCATGGATCCCAGTGGCAACGGATGCTCCAAAGGATGCCACAAAGCACCCAGGCCTTAAGAAGGTGGTCTGCAAGACACAAAGAGGGTAGCAAGGACTAGCGGGAGAGCTTTCCCAGGGGCACCAACATTCCAACATGAGCTGGGGGAGCCCATTCCTCAATTCTTCAAAGGCCCTGGCTTTGCTTGCTGAGGCCTTTATGAGAAGCCAGCCACATCTCCTGATCCCTTGGCAATACAGAATATAAATAGTCACCAATAAAAGTGCATGCGACAGACTAAAATGACGGACGTGAAAATGAGGAGAGGCGAGCTGCAGGGGCGCATAGCCCTGTCGGTATGGAAGATGTGGAGTTTCTTGACATCCGGGTGGTACGCTTCGCCGTCTTCCAGCGCCCCGCGGGCAGCCAGAATGAAGCTGGCATCCCCCGAAGTCGCCACATCAAAGACACAAGCCTGGAAGTAGACATCCTCGATGGGCAGCTTCTCCTTGCACAGCAGACGGGCCTTCTCGAGGGCACCGCTGCCGTCGCCCTTGCTTCGAGAGATGCGCTGGCTGGGCGGGCAACCTCCCACGCAGAGCTGCAAATCTTGCTCGTCCGTGAAGGAGAGAGCCACCTCCTCGGCCGCCCGGATGGAGAAGGACAGCTGCCTGCCCGCCTGGCGCACGGCAATTGTGGTGCCAACGTGCGCTGCTCGGATCTCCACATGCCGCCCGGGCGTGTGCTCGTAGATGACCAGGCTGCTCCCCCCAGGCCTCGCTCCACCATTCACGGAACCATCCACGAAAGACACTGGCAGGTTGTCTATTTCCGCTTGGTAGACCTTCTCGTCGATGCACTCCTTCATGTTCTTAAAAATGATGGTGAGCTGAAAAGAACAGAGATCTTAAAAGCTTAAAGGTAAAGGGACCCCTGACCGTTAGGTCCAGTCGTGACCAACTCTGGGGTTGCAGTGCTCATCTCGCTTTATTGGCCGAGGGAGCCGGCGTAAAGCTTCCAGGTCATGTGGCCAGCATGACCAAGCAGCTTCTGGCGAACCAGAGCAGCGCACGGAAACGCCGTTTATCTTCTCGCCGGAGCGGTACCTATTTATCTACTTGCACTTTGACGTGCTTTCAAACTGCTAGGTTGACAGGAGCAGGGACTGAGCAACGGGAGCTCACCCCGTCATGGGGATTCGAACCGCCAACCTTCTGATCGGCAAGTCCTAGGCTCTGTGGTTTAACCCACAGCACCACCCGCGTTTAAAAGATTAAAGCGCAGCAAAAGGGAAACCCCAGGCATCTGAGGACCCTTGAGACCTGTTTATTCTGAGGAAGGAAGCAGGACTGATGTCCATCAGAAAGTATTGAAGAAGCAAAAGCAGGCAGAGATTGGGTGCAAACCCATCCTTGCCTCCTAGTTGCTCACTACTTTTCCAGATCCCTCTATTATCAGAAGTAGCCCAGATAGTGCCTTGCCTTCTTCAAATGTACTGGCTTGTCTTCAGAGCTTTAACCAGATCTGTGCCCAAATTTTGTTTTGGGGAAAGCAGGGCTTGTAATCAGCATCGTCACGGGGATCCATGGGAGTTGCAGTTTCCAATGGCTCCCGTGCCAACTGTTTGACCTGGGAAGCATGGGAAATCACGCTTCCCGTGGATCCCAGTGTGCTCCTGCAGGTGGGGAACTTGCTGTCCTCCAGTTGTTGCTGGACCACAACTACCAACATCCCTGACCATAGGCTTTGCTGGCTGTTGGGGTGGTTGGGAGATGGTGTTCAGCAACAGCTGCAGGGCCGTTGGTTAGCCACTCCTGCTACAGGTGATTTCCAGTCAGATTCAAGCTGTGAATTAAGGTAGAAGTATGTGGGGCTCCCTTTGAAGGTGACTCAGAAACTACAACTAATCCAGAAGGTGGCAGCTAGGCTGGTGACTGGGAGCAGCCACTGGGATCGCATAACACTGGTCCTGAAAGACCTACATTGGCTCCCAGGACGTTTCAGAGCACAATTCAAAGTGTTGGTGCTGACCTTCAAAGCCCTAAACCAGGGGTAGGCAACCGAAGGCCCGGGGGCCGGATCCAGCCCAATTGCCTTCTCAATCCGACCTGCGGACGGTCCGGGAATCAGCGTGTTTTTACATGAGTAGAATGTGTCCTTTTATTTAAAATGCATCTCCGGGTTATTTGTGGGGCATAGGAATTCATTCATTCCCCCCCCCCAAATATAGTCCTGCCCACCACATGGTCCGAGGGAGGGTGGACCGGCCCACAGCTGAAAAAGGTTGCTGACCTCTGCCCTAAACGGCCTCGGCCCTGTATACCTGAAGGAGCGTCTCCACCCCCATTACTTAGTCTGGACGCTGAGGTCCAACTCTGAGGGCCTTCTGGAGGTTCCCTCACTGGGAGATGTGAGGTTACAGGGAACCAGGGAGAAGGCTTTCTCAGCAGTGATGCCCACCTTGTAGAACGCTTTCCCAACAGATGTCAATAATAATAATAACAATAATAACAATAATAAATTATTATTTATACCCAGCCCATCTTCACAACTTTCTGAAGACATCTGAAGGCAGGCCTGTATTGGGAAGTTTCTAATGTCAAGTATTATTATATTATATCATATCATATCATATCATATCATATCATATCATCATATCATATTATTACATACCCTGCCACTTTGGGCTTCCAACAGGAGATTAAAAACACAATAAAACATCAAACGGAAAAAACTTCCCTAAACAGGGCTGCCTTCAGATTCTGTTGGAAGCCACCCAGACATTTATTATTATTATTATTAGGGACCCAACATGCTGCCCTCCAGAGATATTGGGACTCCAGTACCCTCTTGAACCACCGGCACAAGCCAATCGAAAAGCTGATGAGCAGCTTTTCGAAGGTTCGGTTGTTACCTTGCTGATTGCGGTAGCGTTGGACCCTTTCACGACGGGAGAGCTGGTGGCCTGCACATACAGGTAGTTGTTGTCCAGGAGCGGCCAGGAACCCTCCACCCGGCAGGTGTGGAACTGGTCCCTGAAGGTGCGCACGTGGGGGTCCCCGAAGGCGGCACAGTGCTGGTACGTGGGGGCCCGCCCGTGCTTGCGGGCAAAGCTCTTCTCGTAGTTGCAGATGTCCAGGGCGGTGAAGCCCTGGTGATCGGGGGGCGGCTGGGGCGGCTGGGGCAGGGAAGTGGGTCCCTCCCTGGAGCAGTTGTTCTGGATCATGAGGTCTTCGATGCCGTACACAGCAGAGTGGTACGCCAGGTTCCCGCGGCAGGTGCGAGCTGTTCGGCGAGTGCAGCTAGAGTAGGCGCGCAAAGCGTCGCAGCGAGCGGCCGTTGTGTCTGAGTCGTCCAGGTTCTCCGTGGCGGCCAGATACTGGGAGTTGCAGCGCAAGATCTTGCACTGCGAGTCAGCTGCACAATGGGGGGCAGGGGGGGAGAAGAAAATCAGTGCCACACCATCACAAACAAAACTACAACAAACAAACCTATGGTCACATAAAGCATGCTCAATAAACACACGAGACATAACCGGCTGTGTTCTTAGATAAATAAGGTATGCTATTCATGTAAGGTCCGTATAGTTAAAGCTATGGTTTTCCCAGTAGTGATGTATGGAAGTGAGAGCTGGACCATAAAGAAGGCTGATCGCCAAAGAATTGATGCTTTTGAATTCTGGTGCTGGAGGAGACTCTTGAGAGTCCCACGGACTGCAAGAAGATCAAACCTCTCCGTTCTGAAGGAAATCAGCCCTGAGTGCTCACTGGAAGGACAGATCCTGAAGCTGAGGCTCCAGTACTTTGGCCGCCTCATGAGAAGAGAAGACTCCCTGGAAAAGACCCTGATGTTGGGAAAGATGGAGGGCACAAGGAGAAGGGGACGGCAGAGGACGAGATGGTGGGACAGTGTTCTCGAAGCTACCAGCATGAGTTTGACCAAACTGCGGGAGGCAGTGGAAGACAGGAGTGCCTGGCGTGCTCTGGTCCAGGGGGTCACGAAGAGTCAGACACGACTAAACAACAACAACAATTCATGTATCAAATCATAAATTTCAATGGAAGTGACTCATAAAGTTCAACAAACGAACAAGGCAGAAGACCCAGTGGATCAGATCATTCTCTAGTCAGTTCATGCATAAGGTCCATCCATGTAATAGTGTCTATTCAAACTGTCTCTTCATAAGGACCAAATTATCCACATGAAAGGTTGTTACAGTTCCACAGAATCCTTTCACAGTCTAAGACAGGGATTTCTGACATAAGATCCATTGTCCTGTAATATCACATATGAGCTTTAACTACTGATGAAGCCCAGGACGGCGAAACAAGGCCAATATTCCAGAAATTTCATGTGGATTGTTAATTTGGATATGCAGAAGATATTAAAAATAAATTTAAGGAACCACAGAAAGAGGGGGAAGGAAGTGAAGTTTTGAAATGTCAAAATGATTGTAAAATCAGTGAAATGTATAAATCTGAAAAGTATAAATAAAAAAAAAAATAAATAAAATAATAAAATAATAAAATAATCTCCTCCCCAAGGATAGGCTCTCCCTCTTCAGTTCGCAGAATTGAATTCTACATCTATGAAACATGAAATGACATCTGAAGGCAGCCCTTTTTAGAGAATATTTTGCTGGAAATATTATTATTATTATTATTATTATTATTAACATTCTTAAGCATTGAAATACGGCAATGGTTCGGCCTGAGATTGGATGGGTGATCTCTGGGCATGCACAGAGTAATATTCTTCCACCATTAAGCAGCTGTAGCCCACCACCAAACCTCTGGTATTGAGAAGCGGGGAATGAGGCAAATGTTGAGGCAACGCTGGCATTTGCAGTGGCTGCGCTTTCAAGACGGCATTTTTAGGCACACTTATTCAGAGGACCTTGCGTCCGAGTAGACCTGCTTACAATTGTAATGCTCACGACTGAGGATTTTAAAGATCTGATGAAGAGCTGACCATCAGCAGCCTTCCATACTCTGCCACTACAAAGAGGCCCTCCCAAGCCAAGCCCCTCCCTCCCTCCCTCCCTCCCTCCCTTCCTTCCTTCCTTCCTTCCTTCCTTCCCATGCCCACCAAAGCTGCAACTTTCTCTGACGAATGACCCAAGCGCCAAGCCCCTTACCGTGTCTGCAGAACAGGAGGAAGATGAACACTTTAATGAAGGCACCAGCATTTGCTGAGCACGGGGGCCTCTGGCAGCAGGCAGATCCCCGCATCCTGATCCATTCACAGATGACGCACGATGGTCACCCAAACCTCTCCTCACCGTTCTCCTCCCATGCTGGTTCGCTGGAAGGAAAGAACAGTCAAGAGGTCTACAGCCCATAAATTGGCAAGGTCCCATCCTGTGTGTACTCTGCGCTCTCCTGCATGCATGGTCCAGATCCCACTGACTCTTTTCCCTTCAAACAATAACCCAAAAAACCAAGTCACGTGCCCTCACGGTGAATGTTGCTTCCCCCCAACTATGTGACAATAGTTTCTGACGTCTTGGAAACTAAGAGCTCCGATCCCCTAAGAACGTACAGGAAGAGCCTTCAGGCTGACGGTCCATCACGCAGCATCCTGTTCTCACATATCTAGCTACCTGGGAGTAGGTTCCCTGGGGCTTCCTTGAAATTTGGACCATGCTGTAAATCTCGTCCAGTCAGACCTCTATGAAGGCAGGGCTTACCTGGGAACTATCTTTGCTGGGCTGTTTCCCAGGAAAGCACTGAAAAAAAATTGAGACGCCCTGCAGTTCACTGGAGGTTTTCAGACAGAGGTTGGGTGTCCACCTGTCAGGGATACTTTACCTGCAATTCCTGCATTGCAGGGGGTTGGACCGGATATCCCTCAGGGTCCCTTGAAGCTCTATGATTCATAATCCTATGGGCCCTTTTTGGTGACCCAAGGCACAGCCCCAAACCTTCTGAAGTGGAGGGTTCCCTTTGGAAGAGGACTCCACCATCAGCCCCTGTCACACCTCTAACATCCATCGGAGAAGACAGCGGACCAGCCAGGTGACCGGTGACCCAATTCAGGCTGGCCAACTCCCATCACCGCTGCAATAAGACTTGTCCCCTCCATTTTCCCCAGCACGTCCATCTCATTGCAGACGCTCCCTGCTCTGTCCTCCTTTGGCTTCCTTGCCCCAGGGTGGCCCAACCATCAGCAAGAAAGGTCTTCCTCTCTTGGCTTTCTCCTCTGAGGAAGACCTTTCCCTCTCTTCTCAGGCTCCGCTGCCGACTTTGTGCTAAGCTGCGCATGTCCCCATCCTGCCGGGACACACATATCGGCGTGACCTTTTGCAAAAGTCGGCAAACAACGGCACACAAACTTTGTCCCTGCTTCTGGACCTGCAGCGGGAGCTAATGATCAACCAGTCGATCGCCCAAGGCACCCTCTGCACCACTCGGCCTGGGAGCCAAAGCCAGCCAATGATGAGATAAAGGCTTTGGCCCACAAATTGGGCATGGCCGCTTCCGGATCGAGGTAGCTTCACCACAGTTGCCCATGCATTCATACAGTTGCATTACTGCAATGCACTCTGCATGGGGCAGCCCTGGAGGCTGCAGCCAGGGGGCATTGCGTGGCAGGAAGGTTGCTTGTGGGCACAAACTACTGCCAGCAGAAAACAGCTTGCTTTCAGAATTCGCACACGCTACCCGTCTGCTACCAGGCCAACACTCTTACCGCCATGCCGGGCCAAAATATAATTTTGATTTTCATTGAGAGCACTGCTGGAGGGAAGCGTTAATAATAATACTCCCTTTTCCCACCAGCAAGTCCTGAATGCAAATTCCCTTGCTCTTCAATGGCAAGGGAATGGATGCAAATGTGACTCTAAGTGGGCATAGCCCAGGGGGGGGCTGCTGCCCCCTCCAAATCGAGACATTAAGTAAAAATACTTAACAAGAAGCAGACATGGAAGGAAGATTTGGGCAATTTCTCTGAGCACTCAGGGTCAAAAGAAAGCAACTGTTCCTGAGATGTTTCATTCCAAATCTGCGAGACAGAGCCGGACAGAGGGTGTCTTGGCCCCCACCCCAAAAAATAACGCCTGTCTACGTGCATGGATGAATGACAGGGATGATTCCTAGAGAGGAATGGCAGGGAATAAAGAAGGATAGAGCTGGCATCACAGGCATGGTTTCTCTGTGGGCACCAGCACCCACCTTCTCAGGCACCCATGCGGTTTTCTCCCCCACTAAAAAAGATTGCAGTGTGTGCTTGTGTGTGCTTCCTTGTGGTTTTTCTCTTTTCTGCCAGTCTGTCCACAGGCCCATAGAGACATAAGTCGTCTTCTTCTTTGGCGATCCCTCATAGCCAAGTAGGATTGTCTTCCATAAACACGGTTTTAACAATGAGTCCATAAGTGACTGTGGAGGCCAATTCTGGATCCACACGTCCTTCTACAGTGGGGACATTGGTTTCCGGGTGGGAGTTGATCACGGTGTGGATTTGCCAAGCGTGCAAATCCTCTTGGCATGTTTCTCCCTTGCGTCCTGAGTTCAAGGGTCTTCAAACACCTTTGGTAAAGGCTGTTTTCCAAATGGAGCACTTGCAGGCCAGTGTTTCCCAATTGTTGGTGTTTATACTACAATTTTTTTAGATTTGCCTTGAGAGGACTTTAAACCTCTTTTGTTGACCACCAGCATTACGCTTTCCATTTTTAAGTTTGGAGTAGAGTAGCTGCTTTGGAAGACGATCATCAGGCATCTGCACAACATGAGCAGTCCAACGAAGTTGATGTTGAAGAAACCCTTAGCCTTATCCTCCATTAGATGGTTCCATCAAAGTCAGTGGAGTTACACCCAGGATTATTATTTTTTATAAGCCAAAGATACATATTATAAGCCCATAAAATGCATTTCTTTTCAAGGTTACTAGCCTAAACATTTGCACGGGTTCTTATTCACTTCTAGGCACAGATCAAGAAGGTGGTTTTTAACTTTAGTACCTAAGAGGAATACTGCCGATTGCAGTATTTGCACATATATACAACCTGATCACAAGATGCATTAAAACCCCAGGGAGATCTTGCTTCTCCCATAGTTACAGCCTTGGACTCAAGCAGAAATCAGCACAAGACGAGCAGTCCAACGAAGTTGATGTTGAAGAATGAGATGTAAGTAGAGCCCTCTGGTTGAGGCCAAAGGGGGCCCATCTCATCCAGCAACCTGTCCTCACAGTGGCTAACCAGATGCCCGTTATCATATACCTGCAAGCAGGATTCAAGCACAAGAGAAACTGTCTCCTCCTCCTTGCTGCCTTCAATGGAAGAGGAAGAGCATAGCCATCCTGGCTAGTAACCATCAGTTGCCCTCTCCTCCTCCATGAATCTGCCTAATCCTCTTTTCAAGCCATCCAGGTTAGTGGCCATCATTGCTTCCAGTGGGAGGGAGTTCTGCAGTTTAATCATATATGATGCAAAGAAGGTACTTTTTAATCTATCTTGAATTACCCAACATTCAGCTTCATTAGATGTCTATGATCTCTCGAGGGAGAAAAACTTTTCTCCCTCACTTTCTCCACGCCATGCGTAATTTTACAAATTTCTATCATGCTTGCATTAAAAAATAATAATCAGAAATGCTGGCAAGTGTCCCGGGAAATCTAATCAGCCAGAATATCAAAACAACGAGCCATGGTTGCGAGATGTTTCGTCCACAGGTGCAACCTTTTTTATTGTGGCTGTTCTTCCACAGTAAATGACATAGGAAGCTGCCTTATATCGCCCACACAGGTTGGCAGCAACTCTCCCAAATTTCAGGCAGGCGTCTCTTGAATCTGGGACCTTGTGCTTGCTAGACAGATGATCTGCCACTGAGCATGTATGAGCCCCATCATGGAGATCAGCTGTTCTGGCAATCGCCGGAGGTGAATCAACTGTGTGCCGAGGTCAGGAGAAGAAGCAACCAACCCAGAGGTCACTGGCCTGCTCATTCTCTGGCCCCTGGGGAGCTTTTCTGCCTGAAACCAGCCTGGAACGCAACAAACATCTCCAGTTTCAAAGCAAGGGGCTGACTGGACCTTCAGCTAGACACGCACACCCCTGCGAGGTGGAACAGCAGGCAGGAGAGAAGGAAATCGGAGCAGGGAAATAGGCAGCAGGTGGCACTCGGAACAGGAAAAACAGCCAAACAGGAAAAGGCTTGAAAATGGTCTCCCCCCCCCCCCCATTGCCATTCTTCCACTACAAATCACAGCCACCTGTGACTACTTTTCATTGAACAACAATTTTGAAAGCTGGCCCTTTTAAATGATGTCCCTCCCGCGAGATTTTCAAGGAAGGAGTAAACTGGACAGAGGATGTTTAGAGAGAGCTTTAAACTACCTGGTCCTTGTGGCTCCTTTCCAGCTCTAAATCGGCCTCAAAAGTTACTAGTCCACACCGTTTTTGAGCAGCTTCCCGCCCAAATACGCAAGACCAAAGAAAGGTAAGCAGTAAACAACATGAAAGCTATTCTCAGCTAACTGTAAAGAGGAGAGATTCCACCTTCAGAAATTATGGAGAGCAGCAGGGGAGCTTCAGTCTGGAGGAGAAGAGGGGCCTGAATTTAACAAACAAAGCAAGCAAAAAAGAAAAACCCCACTGAGGTGCTCTCTCTCCTTTAAAAGGCTTGCTGAGCACACTCTAAAAGCTCTCGAATCCCAAACCCCCAAAGGAAGATACAGCGGTACCTTGGTTCTCAAACTTAATCCGTTCCGGAGGTCTGTTCCAAAACCAAAGCATTGCAAAACCAAGGCTTGCTTTCCCATGGAAAGCAATGCAAAACAGATTAATCCGTTCCAGACTTTTAAAAACAACCCCCTAAAACAGCAATTTAACATGAATTTTACTATCTAGCGAGACCATGGATCCATAAAACGAAAGCAATAAACAATGTACTGCAGTCACACAATCAATCAGTAGCCGAACTGGGTTCCACACAGTCACCAAAGAGCCGCAAAAATGCAAAATAAATAGCAAAAACAGACAGACCTCAGCGTAACACTCAAAACAGAAGTGTGGCACTCAAATTGGAAGCGTAACACTCAAAATAGAGCAGATTCGGCTTTCGAAAAAAGTTCACAAACTGAAACACTTACTTCCGGCTTTGCAGTGTTTGGGTTCCAAGTTGTTTGAGTACCAAGGCGTTTGAGAACCAAAGTACCACTGTACCAATGTAAACCATACCTAACCCATCCCATCAGACAAGCCCAACTACCTGGTCCAAGTCCCTTTCCTTCCAGCCAAATACTTGAAGGAGATGGGGAGATTTGCTGAAGGCAAAGAGAAGAAACAGCCAACACCAAACTTTTAACTAGCCTGCAGGCCCCAGGAAGCTCACAGCCCCCTGGCCCATCTTTCAAAAAGTTTCAGATTTACCATAAATTCTGCTGGAAGCGCTTTTCTAAAGTGCAAAGAGGAGCCGCGCTTTAGAGCAGCATCTCGCCGGCAGCAAGGAAGAAAATGAAGTCCAGAATAATATGCTCCAGGCAACCGTGCCTCACGAATCACTGCTTCTGAAGGGCCAGAAGTGAAAATGAAGCTGGGTGCCTCTCCTGCAGAGACTTAGACCTTTCAGCCATGCAGACTTCTCATCATTGGCCCCACCCTTCCTTAAAGCCAAAGATGCTGCTATAAAAATTTTAGGGTGCACACACAAAGCAGACAGGGAGACATGCTCCACAGAAAAGCAGTCCTTCAGCCTTCACAATTTTAGGAAATAGTCCCTGAGAAAATTACACTTTAATTTAGCACACAGAACGATCCCAAAAAGCCATCCACGCTCTCCTAATGTCTCCAAATATTTCCTCTGGAGAAGGAAAGATATTGGAGAAACCTTTCCCAATTGTTCTCTAGGGTGGGCCTGTGATCTGAATTCAAGAACTGAAGTATTTACCATCTCAAAGAAACGGCCAGACAGCCCAAGTAATGCAATCAGTGGCCATTATTTATCAGGTAACTTATCAGACAGGAGACAAGACACTCACTCTCAAATTTATGTTGGAGACCACGTCTTTCTGTGATGGATGGGTGGATGATGCTTTTTTGGGTGGTCTTTGGATAAGGGGTTGGGAAATGTCTAGTCTTTAAAAGTTCTTGCACACCTTTGTTCTGGGTCCTCAGCCCCTTGCAAGGGGGAGCGGGGGCTGTGTTGCAACAGAAAAATAAAGATTTGCCTTGCTTTGACTGGTTCCTGCCTCCAACCATTCTTCTGTGACCAGTAATTGACTTACGGGACACAGAGGCCGTTGACGGGGAGTTGGGCTGGAAAAGCCAACCCCAATTTTTACATACAGCAATACAAAGCAGCATTATATCTATAAAAAAGTACCTCTGAGCATATGAAGAGTTTCTTTCAGCACTCCACCGAGCACCTGAAGTCTATCCCTGTGCACTCAGAACAGAGCAGCGATACTTCCTGCAGCAATGACGACTGAACCGTCCAGGGGTCCTTTACCTTTACCTTTTACCTATTTGCACAAAGGTTTATAATGCTAAAAAAAAAAAGGAAACTCCATGTGTCCATTAACCCTGAACCCCAAAATAAATGTTGGGATATCCCATTTCATATATCACCATGGCTGTGGGACTCTCCACTTCTGCCAAACTAGCAGTTCGAAAGCACACCAGTGCAAGTAGATAAATAGGGACTACTGTGGCGGGAAGGTAAACGGTGTTTCTGTGCATGCTGGTTTCCGTCTTGGTGTCCAGTTGGGCCAGAAGTGGTTTAGTCCTGCTGGCCACATGACCTGGAAAGCTGTCTGTGGACAAACACCGGATCCCTCGGCCTGAAAAGCAAGATGAGCGCTGCAACCCCATAGTTGCCTTTGACTGGACCTAACCGTCCAGGGGTCCTTTACCTTTTTATTTTTACCTTATTCGTTTGAAATCATCATGCTTGTGAAGCGCTCATAAATTCAAGATGGCATTGTAAAAATCATAAAAATAAGAGGAAAGGACTTCTTCTGGAACAGGAACTGGCTGAGCAGCAGGAAGCAGAAAGTAGAGAGCTTAGAAAGTTCCCCCACGGATCAGTAGTGCTTTTTCTTTCTTGCTCATGAGCAATCTAGAATTAGCAGGGAGCGGTTCGGTAGCCAAAATTCTGAATGCCAGTTACTGGAAACTGCAAGAGCAGAGAGCTGCTCCTGTGTTCGAATCCTGCTTGCTGGCTTCCCCAAGTATCTGGTTAGCCACTGTGAGAACAGGATGCTGGACTAGATGGGCCATCGGCCTGATCCAGCAGGCTGTTCTGGCAGGTAGGTTTAGCTGAGAGGCAGTGACTGGTCCAAAGTCACCCATTGTGCTTTATGGCTGTGGGAGGATTTGAACCCTGGTCTCTCCCAGGGGCTAGTCCGACAGTCTCACCAATGTGCCCCGCCGGATCTCAAGCACATTCTGTCAGAGCCATCGCCAGCTCTGGTGTCTTCTCAAGGGCGGGCAGGGGAAAATAAAGGGAAAGACGGAGAGACAGAAGGTGGAGGGTGAAGCGCCAAGGCCTTTGTCCTCATCTCTGCCATCCTGTTTTGTGGCACCCGGATTCAGACAGCAACGAAACCCACTGGGCGAGCTTGGCCTGTTTGCTATCTCTGAGAGGTTACAGGGAAGACAAGCCCCTGGGAGGTGGTGAACCCATAAGGAGCGTGGCAAGGATGGTGGGATTGTAAAATCATCAAGAAATATTGGGAAAGGATTTATAATGAAATGAAGAAGATGTTTAAAATAACTTTTGTTAAAAAAACCACGGAAGCTTTCCCACTAGGTATTATAGGAGTGGATATACCAGGATTAGGGACATGGATGGCGCTGTGGGTTAAACCACAGAGCCTAGGACTTGCTGATCAGAAGGTCTGCGGTTCGAATCCCCACGACGCTGCCCCCTCCAAATCGAGAAATTAAGTAAAACTACTTAACAAGATAGGGATGCGGGTGGCGCAGAGCCTAGGACTTGCCGATCAGAAGGTCGGCGGTTCGAATCCCCCTGACGGGGTGAGCTCCCATTGCTCAGTCCCTGCTCCTGCCAACCTAACAGTTCAAAAGCACGTCAAAGTGCAAGTAGATAAATAGGTACCGCTCTGGCGGGAAGGTAAAAGGCGTTTCCGTGCGCTGCTCTGGTTCACCAGAAGTGGCTTAGTCATGCTGGCCACATGACCCGGAAGCTGTACGCCGGCTCCCTCGGCCAATAAAGCGAGATGAGTGCTGCAATCCCAGAGTCGGCCACGACTGGACCTAATGGTCAGGGGTCCCTTTACCTTCACCTTTATACCAGGATTACAAAAGGACTTATTCAAGTACGCAAAAACGGCCGCAACAATACTGTTAGCACAATATTGGAAAGAAGAAAGGCTTCCATCAAAAGAAGATTGGCATGTTAAACTAATGGAATATGCTGAAATGGCAAAATTGACAATGAAACTAAGAGGAAGAGACGACAATGAATTTAAAGACGTTTGGAAGGACTTCATTGCATATATACAGAAGCAATGTACACAGGTTAATACATTAGCAGGATTCTAGAACTACTTGTAATGACATTATGAATGGACAATAAGTAATTTCAATGTGTTCTTTTTAATTTACAATGGACATGCAGTATGTTGATAAATAATGGAACCAAGGAAGGGACTAGGGGGAAGTCAGTTTTATTAGGTTTGGTTATGAATTTGTATTGTTGCTATTTTACTTTTGTTCTTTTTGGAAAATTAATAAAATATTATTTAAAAGGAGCATGGCAAAGACACTGTCCTCTTGCCCAACAGCCAACCTTCATTGCCCGGCTATGCAAGACCACAGAAGGTGTTTCCGCCACGGCAGTTCTGCAAGGGCATGGCAAGCAGTTGGCGCAGCCAGCCACCTGCCCGCTTAATCCCAGCCAAACTGAACGGCAGCGGAGCACGTCAGCGCCCAGCAGGGGTGGAGGCACCAAGCAGCTCGTTCACCTCCTCTGTGAGCAAAGAGGTTTGTCCAAAAAAGGAAAGGTGTTGTATTTTGCATTGGGCAAATGCAACCTTAAAGACTATAGCTGGGTACATTCAAAGCACATCCCCACCCCAACCCAAAAAGCATCATGGGAACTGTAGTTTAGCCTTCGCAGAGCTGCAATACCTGAACAGACTTCTTTTGTTGACCGCCAGCATTATGGTTTTCATTTCCACCAGGGCCAGGGCCTTCTCAGTGATGGCTCCGACTGGTGGCATGCTCTGTCCCACGAGACCAGGGACCTGCAGGATTTAACCTCCTTTCGCAGGGCCTGTAAGATAGAGCTATTCCGCCTGGCTTTCAACTTGAACTTAGCCTGATCTTTTATTCCCCTTCCTTCCTTCCCTCCCCCTCCCCTTTTTTTACCCGCTCTGGGATCCCACAGCTAATTCTCCCCTGGTCTCCTCGCTGGCCCAAACAGGACTAATTTAGCCAGCTAGCCCTGGTGATCATCTAATGTTTGTTGAATGGATTTTCCCCCCCTAGATTGATTTTTGAATTCTGAATTTATTGTTATTCATGTTTTATACTTTATTTTATGCAGTTTTTTGTTGCATCAATTAAGTGTTTAAAATTTGTTGTTACCTGCCCTGAGCCCGGTTTTCTGAACCGGGAAGGGCGGGGTATAGATAAAAATGATGATGATGATGATGATGATGATGATGTTCGGAATAGAGTAGTTGCTTTGGAAGACGATCATCAGGCATCCGCGCAACACGACCAGTCCAACGAAGTTGATGTTGGAGAATCATTCTCCCAGACCATTTCTCGAGTGATCAGTGGTTCTCCTTCCTCCAGCACTGAAGTGGCTGCCAAGGAGGAATAAAATTGACAGAAGGGTAAACGAAAGGAGCAAACAGAAACGAAGTACAGCTACTTCCTCTGAAGACTCACCCACCCATCTCGGACAAGCTCCATCCCTTGTCCAGGGCCAGCCCTCTCTGGGTACCAATTGCGGGGACATGCCTGGAAAACCTGCAATCTGGGAGGGGCATCCTTGCTAGAATATACCTGAAGGAGCGTCTCCACCCCCATTGTTCTGCCCGGACGCTGAGGTCCAGCGCCGAGGGCCTTCTGGCGGTTCCCTCCCTGCGAGAAGCCAAGTTAGAGGGAACCAGGCAGAGGGCCTTCTCGGTGGTGGCACCCGCCCTGTGGAACGCCCTCCCATCAGATGTCAAAGAGAAAAACAACTACCTGACATTTAGAAGACATCTGAAGGCATTTTTATTTTTATTTATTTAGTTATAAAAGTATTTCTAGGCTGCTATTTCATTAAAAAAGCAAAGCCACTTGCAACCAATAAATACATAAAACCATATCATAAAAACCATATTAAAAAGTTAAAAACAGACATCAATTAACCATTGTTGAAAAGTGTACTGATTGCCCGCATAGGCCTGGAGGAATAGGAATTTTTCAGCAGGTTTAAAAGTTTCCAGTGTTTCAAAGTTGGCGCAGAAGGTGCCTGCTGAATCTCTAGTGGCAGAGAGTTCCACAGGGCTGGACTGACATTTTTATGTATTTTTAACCTTTGTTGGAAGCTGCACAGAGTGGCTGGGGAAACCCAGCCAGATGGGTGAGGTACAAATAAATTATTATTATTATTATTATTATTATTATTATTATTATTATTGAACTCCATCACAATTGGAGGGGTCTTTGGGTCGCACAACCACTCGCTTTTATGGTTCTGGGGTGGGTGGGTGTGTTGGAGGGTGTTTTTAAATGTTTTAACTTTTTAAATATATATATATATATTAAATTGATTTTTACAAATAATTTCCAAAAATCATATAACGTACTTTCTTATCTTATACAATGTTTTGGGCTTCCGTCAACTGCATCTGAAGATTTTCCAGTCTTTATCACTTAATCTGCATTTCATATTTACAGTATTACATTTAATACTCCGTCACTAATTCTTATCATAGTTTTCTCTGCAATATTTCACATCGTCCTCCTTGCAAAACTTCTTGCAATCCTACTAGCGTAATCTGTTGATTACAATTGCTTTTCAAATAGTTCAAATATTTACTCCAGTCCGCTGAGAATCTCTGATCCCGCAGGTTTCGAATCCTTCCTGTCATCTTATCCAATTCTGCATAGCCCATTAATTTCGTCTGCCATTCTTCTTTCATTAGTAGTTCTTCTTGTTTCCATTTCTGTGCCAACAATACTCTTGCTGCTGTTGTTGCATATAAAAACAGTTTCTTGTCCTGTCTATTAATGTCCTCACTTACAAGGCCAAGTAAAAATGCTTCTGGTTTTTTTATAAATGTATATTTCAACATCTTTTTCATCTCATTATATATCATTTCCCAGAAACTTTTCACTTTCTTACATTCCCTAAACCTACAGCTTGGTAGGTTTCTGGATGAAACATCTGCTCTGGATCCATTCCAGTCCGGCTTCCGCGCTGGTCATGGGACCGAGACGGCTCTGGTCGCCCTAACAGATGATCTCCGTAGGCAGCTGGATCAAGGCGGGTCGGGGCTGCTGATTCTTCTAGATCTGTCAGCAGCCTTTGACATGGCCGATCACGAACTCCTGGACCACCGCCTTGCCGACGTGGGGATCCAGGGCACAGTCCTTCAATGGCTGCGCTCGTTTCTCTCTGGTCGGGGACAGAGGGTGGCGCTTGGGGGGGAATTGTCATCGCGCCACTCCTTGGTGTGTGGAGTGCCTCAGGGTGCGATTCTCTCCCCGATGCTTTTCAACATCTTTATGCGCCCCCTCGCCCAGCTTGTCCAGAGTTTTGGGCTGGGTTGCCATCAGTATGCTGATGACACCCAACTCTATCTGTTGATGGATGGCCATCCTGACTCGGCCCCAGACACACTGACCAGATGTTTGGAAGCTGTGGCTGGATGGTTACGTGGGAGCCGGTTGAAGCTAAATCCTTCGAAGACAGAGGTCCTCTGGCTGGGGCGGGACGATATGGGATTGAGGGGGCAACTCCCATCTCTTGCGGGGGTGCAATTAGTGCCAGCATCGTCCGTTAAGAGTTTGGGTGTAATCTTCGATACCTCCCTCTCTATGGAGGCGCAGATTACAGCTATAACAAAGGCGGCATTTTTCCATCTCTGCCAAGCTAAGCAGTTGGCCCCTTATCTCTCTCGCCCTGATCTAGCCACTGTGATCCACGCGACGGTCACCTCCAGACTGGATTATTGTAACTCGCTCTACGTGGGGCTGCCCTTGAGACTGACCCAGAAACTCCAGCGGGTGCAGAATGCTGCAGCGAGACTCCTTACGGGGTCCTCGCTGCGAGATCACATTCACCCGGTGCTATACCAGCTGCACTGGCTCCCGGTGGAGTACAGGATCAGGTTTAAGGTGCTGGTTTTAACCTTTAAAGCCCTACACGGCCTAGGACCCTCGTACCTACGGGACCGCCTCTCCTGGTATGCCCCACAGAGAAACCTACGGTCTGCAAATAAAAACATCCTCAAGGTCCCAGGCCTCAGAGAGGTTAGGCTGGCCTCAACTAGAGCCAGGGCTTTTTCGGCTGTGGCTCCAACCTGGTGGAACGCTCTGTCACAAGAGACCAGGGCCCTGCGGGACCTGACATCTTTCCGCAGGGCCTGCAAGACAGAGCTGTTCCACCAGGCCTTTGGTCAGGGCGCAGCCTGACTCCTTCCTCTGGCAACCTGCACAGAATTTTGCCTAATCGGTTGCCATCAATTTGATTTTAATTAATTTTTATAATGAAATATTTTTAGAATGTGTGATTATTCAACTGTTTTATTTGATTATTTGATTGTTGTTAGCTGCCCTGAGCCCAGCTTCGGCTGGGGAGGGCGGGATATAAATAAAATTTATTATTATTATTATTATTATTATTATTATTATTATTATTATTATT
>JAXCMG010000059.1:2678858-2701923 GCA_034642415.1 Podarcis siculus
TTATTATTATTATTATTATTATTATTATTATTATTATTATTATTATTTTAACTTTTAATGTGGGTGTTTGCTATTTATCTAAAAGGTCCTGAAACAACTTGTGTCCAAACCCTTCTGTCCCAGCTCAATCGCCGAGATCAGGTATAGGCAAACTCAGCCCTCCAGATGTTTTGGGACTACAACTCCCATCATCCCTGACCACTGGTCCTGTTAGCTAGGGATGATGGGAGTTGTAGTCCCAAAACATCTGGAGGGCCGTTTGCCTATGCCTGGCCGAGATCATCTGGAGCAGCGCCGTTGGTCATTCCCCAAGTTGGTGAGGCTCATTTGATAGCGATGAGAAACCGAGCCTTTGGTGTCATCGGTCCAGCCCTGTGGAACTCTCTGCCACTAGAGGTTCAGCAGGCACCTTCTGCGCCAACTCTGAAACACTGGAAACTTTTAAACCTGCTGAAAAATTCCTATTCCGCCAGGCCTATGCGGGCAATCAGTACACTTTTCAACAATGGTTAATTGATGTCTGTTTTTAACTTTTTAATATGGTTTTTATGATATGGTTTTATGTATTTATTGGTTGCAAGTGGCTTTGCTTTTTTAATGAAATAGCAGCCTAGAAATACTTTTATAACTAAATAAATAAAAACGATTTCCAGTGGTTTCCGGCGCTGTTTTTAATAGGATTTTGCTTAATTAATTGTGGGGGGTTTTATTTATATTTCTTGTGTGTGTTTCAGCTTTAATTATCTGTTTTGATTTACGCTGTGAGCCTCCTTGGGTCCCACAGCGGGAGAAAGCCAGCATATAAGTAAAATTAAAAAAAATAATCAGCTTGTCATATAATTTGTACTTGCTTTGCCTGTGATGTTTTAGTAATGCGCCCTTGAGACCATTTGGTGAAGGGCAGGCTTATATCTTTATTCTTATTAATCCCATTTATATACCGCCCTTTATCAAAAGATCTCAGGGCAGTATAGAATCCATACAGGCACAATCCATCCTTCCATCCTATGTTAAATTCCTATGGCAACCGAATGATGACTTAATATGGACTTAATAATATAAGACTGTGGGATGTGATACATAAGTAGCAGTCAAGTACAACATTCCTTGTTTTCCTAGAGTGGACATGCGGGGAAATTTTGGTCCAGCCAGTCGAAAACTTCCTGTTTCCTCCTGGCTGGGACATACTTCCTTTGATTGTGACTAGAGGTGGGCGTGACCTCACCTGTCCAGGTAACAAAAAGGACAAGGCACGCAGCACTCTCTCTTTTTGACTTCTTCCATCGTTGGAGCAGCTTTTAGCTAGAGATGCTTCTAGCCAACAGAGGACACTGGGATTATTCCCGTACGGGATAGCTCCACATGTATATACTTTGTAACCAAGTCTGCCTTCAGGGATCCAACTGTGAACTGATGATGTGAGTAAACTTCTTTTATATACTTTACACAATATTGTGGCATGTTTCTTCTTTGAAGAGGGATATAAGGGGACTTACCAGGAACCTAATAGTGAGAGGCTTACACAAGCCTGCAGCCAGCGACAAGCCTGCAGCCTGCTGTGTGTTTAAAAGGGGAATGTGAAAGAACTTGCTAGCTAAAGTTGTTGTTGTTGTTTAGTCATTTAGTCGTGTCCGACTCTTCTTGACCCTCTGGACCAGAGCACACCAGGCACTCCTGTCTTCCACTGCCCTCCGCAGTTTGGTCAAAATCATGTTCGTAGCTTCGAGAACACTGTCCCACCATCTCGTCCTCCGTCATCCCCTTCTCCTTGTGCCCTCCATCTTTCCCAACATCAGGGTCTTTTCCAGGGAGTCTTCTCTTCTCATGAGGTGGCCAAAGTCTTGGAGTCTCAGCTTCAGGATCTGTCCTTCCAGTGAGCGCTCAGGGCTGATTTCCTTCAGAATGGAGAGGTTTGATCTTCTTGCAGTCCATGGGACTCTCACGAGTCTCCTCCAGCACCAGAATTCAAAAGCATCCATTCTTCGGCGATCAGCCTTCTTTATGGTCCAGCTCTCACTTCCATACATCACTACTGGGGAAACCATGGCTTTAACTATACGGACCTTCGTTGGCAAGGTGATGTCTCTGCTTTTTAAGATGCTGTCTAGGTTTGTCATTGCTTTTCTCCCAAGAAGCAGGCGTCTTCCCAATTTTCATATCCTTGTGCAAAATGAACAGGATCGGGGTGGTTCCCAGCCTCTCCTCGCCCCCTTTTTAACAGCCTCCAAAGCAGGCCGTGATTAAAGGAACCGTCAAAGAGAAGCAATTAACTCCGGCAACAAGCAGCCTTAGCTGTTTGCGGCTGCAATGGCCCATTTTCTGCAGGAGTTAAATAACACCTCATTAGGGCTCTGTATGGAAAAGGCAGCTGCTGGTGAAGGATGAGTCCATTAAACACCCTGCGCTCACCCGGCCACAGCTGGAACGGACAGGCACAGGGTCCTTTGCAGCAAAATGATGTCCTCCCCCCCCCCCCACATTCAGTATTTCCACAAAGCCATCTGCTTGGTGGAGAGTCATTTCCTCACAGAGTCTTGCTCTGAGCTTCCCGGTGCCATTGGCAAGTGTGTGTGTGTCGTTGTGTGTGTGTTGTGAGGGAGGCAGGTTGGGTGAAATAAAAGCCCAGCAAGTAAGAAAGAGACTCTCCAAGTTTCCTCAACAGCTGCCATGAACATAACCTGATTTTAAATACTGTATTTTTCCGTGTATAAGATTAGGTTTCCCCCCTAAAAAATAATGTCCAAAATTTGGGGGTGTCTTATACATGGATAGGTCTTCCCCCATTTTCTTAAAGCAGAGTCCCCCAAAATAGGGGGCGTCTTATACATGGGGGCATCTTATAGACGGAAAAATACGGTAAAGGGACCCCTGACCATTAAGTCCAGTCGTGGCCGACTCTGGAGTTGCGGCGCTCATCTCGCTTTCTTGGCCGATGGAGCCGGCGTACAGCTTCCGGGTCATGTGGCCAGCATGACTAAGCCGCTTCTGGCGAACCAGAGCAGCGCACGGAAACGCCGTTTACCTTCCCGCCGGAGCGGTACCTATTTATCTACTTGCACTTTGACGTGCTTTCAAACTGCTAGGTGGGCAGGAGCAGGGACTGAGGAATGGGAGCTCAGCCCGTCGCGGGGATTCGAACTGCTGACCTTCTGATCAGCAAGTCCTAGGCTCTGTGGTTTAACCCACAGCGCCACCTGCGTCCCTAAAAATACGGTAATGTATTTTAATTGCCGCTTACTAAACTCCAACAATGGAGATGTCAATTGGGGTTGGCCGGGACCCAAATAACTGAGCAGCTCGTGCTGCGCCAGAAAGGGGGCTTGCCAAGTGGCTAAGGGGGCACAGAAGGGATTTATTCAGGATTTAGACAGCCTTATGGAGAAGGAAGAGAAGCCTCTCTAGGGCTATGAGTCCTGACGGATGTCTCCAAGCTCAAATGCAGCATGCTCAATTCTCCAGCCCAAGACCCTTCTCAGTTGCCCAGGCAGGGACCAAAAGCCAGGCTGCTAATATTTATTTATTTATTCATTCATTCATTCATACATACATACATACATACATACATACCCCGCCCATCTGGCTGGGTTTCCCAAGCCACTCTGGGCGGCTCCCAACAGAATATTAAAAACACAAGAAAATATCAAACATTAAAAACTTTGCTAAACAGGGCTGCCTTCATATGTCTTCAAAAAGTTGGATAGTTGTTTATTGCCTTGACATCTGCTGCGAGGGTATTCCACAGGGCGGGCGCCACCACTGAGAAGGCCTTCTGCCTGGTTCCCTGTAACCTCACTTCTCGCAGTGAAGGAACTGCCAGAAGGCCCTCGGAGCTGGACCTCAGTGTCCAGGCTGAACAATGGGGGTGGAGACGCTCCTTCAGGTATACTGGACCGAGGCCATTTAGGGCTTTAAAGGTCAGCACCAACACTTTGAATTGTGCTCGGAAACGTACTGGGAGCCAAATGTTATATGGTCTCAGAGGCTGCTCCCAGTCACCAGTCTAGCTGCCACATTCTGGATTAGTTGCAGTTTCTGGGTCACCTTCAAAGGTAGCCCCACATAGAGCACATTCCAAACACCGGCTCCCTCGGCCTGAAAGCGAGATGAGCGCCACAACCCCATAGTCGCCTTTGACTGGACTTAACCATCCAGGGGTCCTTTACCTTTTCTTTTACTGCAGTAGTCCAAGCGGGAGATAACCAGAGCATGCACCACTCTGGCGAGACAGTCTGCGGGAAGGGAGGGTCTCATCCTGCGTACCAGATGGAGCTGGCAGACAGCTGCCCAGGGCACAGAATTGACCTGTGGCTCCATGGACAGCTGTGAGTCCAGAATGACTCCCAGGCTGCGCACCTGGTCCTTCAGGGGCACAGTTACCCCATTCAGGATCTTCTCATTGGGTCTTCTGGCCAGGAAAGGGGCTTGCCAAGTGGCAAAGGGGGCACGGAAGGGATTTATTCGGGGTTTAAACAGCCTCATGGAGGAGGAAGAGGAGCCTCTCTTGGGCTATGAGTCCTGACGGACGTCTCCAAGCTCAAATGCAGCATGCTCAATTCTCCAGCCCAAGACCCTTCTCAGTTGCCCAGGCAGGGACAGAAAGCCAGACGCTTAGCAGTCGTACCAGGCCTGCCCAGCCCAGGGGCTCCATGCTGACTCTAAATCACGGATCCTGACCTTGCACACCCCTCGAGGTGAGGGGGATTTTGAGGCGCAGTCAGAGCAGAGAGTGGATCCCTGACTCATCTGCACACGTCAAGACTGAGATCTTTCTATTCCTAATTGCATACAGTGGTACCTCAGGTTAAGTACTTAATTCGTTCCGGAGGTCCGTACTTAACCTGAAACCGTTCTTAACCTGAAGCACCACTTTAGCTAATGGGGCCTCCTGCTGCTGCCACACGATTTCTGTTCTCATCCTGAAGCAAAGTTCTTAACCCAAGGTATTATTTCTGGGTTAGCGGAGTCTGTAGCGGAGTCTGTAACCTGAAGCATATGTAACCCAAGGTACCACTGTAATAGAAAATGTATGACCTCCAACTCTGGTTTCCATTTGGGGATACAGAGTTGATGTAGAAATTGCTGACGGAGATCAGCATATAGTTTACGATTGAGAACCATATGTGTGAGGGTGATAAAAAGCTGCTGTCCAACTATCGGCCAATTGTCAAACATCGGGAAATTGTACGCTAAACATCTGTTAAATAAACTAACTAAAGTGAAACCTCGGGTTAAGCACTTAATTCGTTCCGGAGGTCCGTACTTAACCTGAAACTGTTCTTAACCTGAAGCACCACATTAGCCAATGGGGCCTCCTGCTGCCGCCGGAGCACGATTTCTGTTCTCATCCCGAAGCAAAGTTCTTAACCTGAAGCACTATTTCTGGGTTAGGGGAGTGTGTAACCTGAAGCGTATGTAACCTGAAGCGTATGTAACCCGAGGTACCACTGTACCTTCCAAGTGTCCTGATAGCCCAGGGACACTCCTGGCTTCCCATTTCACCCTATTTCACCCACCAGCAGGAGGGTGAGACGGCGCTTGTCTCCAGTGAAGGTGGCAGCAGCAGTGGCCGCTGCAAGGGAGCACCCTGTTGCCTCTCCATGGCCGCTGCTGCCAGCCTCCTCCCTTGGGCAGCTCGTAGCAGCTGCTGGAGAGCAGGCAAGGAGAAGGAGAGTTTGCTGCCATGGCTGAGACCCTGCCCCAGGTGATGCACCAACTCTGAGGGGCAGGCAGAGGGCAAGACTGCCCTGGGTGGTGATACGGAAGGAGGAGGGGGGCACCCATCCCTCCCTCACCACCTCTTGAAGGGGCCCGAGGCGATGACCTCGAAAGTGCCCAGCTCTACCTGAAACCCTCAGACCCCACACCGTTACACAAGCACCACTCTATACCCCCTGCCTTATGAATAAAAGGCTCTCTTTCTGTCTCTGTACGGGCGAAAATAAGCCCGTCTTTCCATCTTTCTTACGCTTTCCTATCGCCCTATTTCTAATATCAGTAGACCGTATTATATTGTATCCCCATTCACTATACTGGGCTGCGCCTTAGCCAATCACAGCCATGCACTCGCCCTGCAGGAGCTAGCTCAGGGAGCTCTTGCACGCCTCATTAAACCTACTGACAAGCTGCTGACGGCCCCCCGCTGCGAGAACAATGGAATCGAAACCCCGGACCTCGTAAAACTGTCAAAATCTTGTTACAATGTATCCATTCTTGCAACAATGTATCCATTCTGTTTCCGCTCTTGATCAACACTACGGAATAGGCTGGAAACCATCGGAACCTTTGGAAATTCATATATAATCAACCACAACTCCGATTTCCTCGCTCTTGGTGTCGTTCGACTCAGTTTCCTTTGGACTCCATGATGCTACCCAGACTCCATAATCCCCTAGACGACAGGTCACGTACACAGGAACTCCTTAATCCTGTCAGATCGTTCTACCCAGCCCTTTCCCCGGGCAATGCCAGGTGGCAGACGGCGCATATCACTGACCCATTGTCTCGCCACCACCGGTACTCAGGAAATGTTTATTTATGCACATCTCTCGCTCTGCATATTCCCCCTCCCTTACCCCAAATGTTAATTAGTGCAACTCCGCCTCTCTTTAATATATTCATGACGTGTGTAATGTAATCATGATGCAACCCGTGAAACCCAGCCTCCCTATAATGTATTCATGACGTTTCTTGCACTGTATTCTGGGACTTGGAGGGAACTTTTAAAAGTCTATGTCACCCCATTCTCGGGGTTCAATCTCGCTTTGAACCTGTTGCGCAATAAACTTGGATCTTCGTACTTTGCTCCTGCGTCCGGCTGAGCTTCCTTTTCCTCCGCAAGGATCCACGGACTCAGTCCGATTGGCTGGGTGGCAGGGTAAATACGCACCCAGATTTTCCGTAACAGTGGGAAGAAAGGGGGAGCAGGGCAGAGTGCAAGGAGTCTTGGGGGTTCTTTAAAAAAAATGCTTAGCTACGCAGAGCTGGCTAAATTGAGATACTAATTGCGAGACAACTGTGACTTTAAGGAAGAATGGGAGCTTTTTGCGATTGTAGCAGGAACCCCCCCCCCCCATCATTCAGTTTGTACAAACTTCACACACACTCACACTCACACACTACATACACTACACTTCTGTTATAAATTCATAGAAAATCAACCATACATCGGATTTGCACTATTCCACTTTTATTTTACTCCATGAAGGAAGGACTACAAAATGGGGAAGGTTTGATACAGGGCAGCCCAGCACATCCACAGGAGCCCTGCCCAGTTGCTATGCCAACCCTGATGGTCCTAGACAGAAGACAATCAAGATCACAAAGAACTTGCATATGGGAGTGGATTCAGCACGGACTGGAACAAAGGACAATGATCAGATCTTCCCTCAGGGGGCAGGAAACTGCGACTACCTTTTGTCTTCAGAAAATGACTCATGGGGAGGGGGAAAGGGGGAACCAGCCAGGTGACAGGACACTCAGGTTACCGCCACAACTCCTCCCTCAACCCCTCCTTTCTGTAATGTATGCATGATGTTTCTGGGGGTGGGCTTGACCTAGAGGAGTGGAATTTCAAAAGTTTTTATAAGACCTTGCACACCATTTTTCTGTGTCTTTCCTCTCTCCTGCAAGTGAGGGGAACACCCTGTTGCAACAGTCAATAAAGGCCAAGCCTACAGGCTGCTGTTTTGCTCCAAGTTATCCTGGTTGGTGTCTTTGTTTTGTCCAAGGGAGCCCTCGGATTTTTCCGGCAACACAATTTATCTAAAAAGACAACAAAGCGAATTGGACTCCTTGGCAGGTTTTGAATAAACATACACAAATTTATTGGTTGATAACATGGTAGATAGATAATGTAAGGATATGTATAATTTGATAACATGCAGAGAATAATATGTGCTGAGAAATCAGAGAGAGGAGCTGAGGGAAGTCTTTGGTGGGGGAGAGAAGGTTTGAAGGGGGGTGAGAAAAAAGGGGGGAAATAATGAATATGATATGGTTTGATAATTTGTTAGGTTGAAATTGTTAATAAAAACATTTTTTTAAAAAATGCTTGGTGCATCTGTATCTAATCTTACCCCCTTCTAAAGTTTATTGGCGTGGGTTTTTCTTTTTGTAAATCTACCAGAGAATAAATCAAATCAAATCGGGATCAGGGGGTTTTCTTAGGACAGTGGAGGGTGTTTGTGGCACTTGCGCTTCGTCTGATAGGAAATGCTCTGCAGGGAAGGAACAAAAGAGGGGTGTCAAGGGGGTTCAGTTGGGGGGAGTGAGAAATGTGGGAATGTTCAGGGTGGGCAGGAGAGAAAAAAATGCTTATTAATATTGTACAATTCAGTCTGTCTTAGATTGAATTGTATACAGTGGTACCTCAGGTTAAGTACTTAATTCGTTCCGGAGGTCTGTTCTTAACCTTAACCTGAAGACCACTTCAGCTAATGGGGCCTCCTGCTGCTGCCGTGCCACCGGAGCACAATTTCTGTTCTCATCCTGAAGCAAAGTTCTTAACCCGAGGTAATATTTCTGGGTTAACAGAGTCTGTAACCTGAAGCGTATGTAACCCGAGGTACCACTGTAGTTCCTTGTAAGTTCCCTTGAATCCCTCTTAAAAGAATAAAGACGCCACCATCTTATTCAAAGTCAAAAAAAGAAGTTTACTCACATCAGTTCACAGTTGGATACCTGAAGGCAGACTTAGTTACAAATATGTACATGTGGATCTACCCCATATGGGGGAATAATCCGAGTGCTTCTGCTCGCTGAGAGCTAGCAGAGCAGTCCTAGCTAGAAGCTGGTCAAATGAAGAAGGAAGTCAAAAAGAGAGAGGTGTGCTGCATGACTCGTCCTTTTGTTACCTGGACAGGTAAGGTCACGCCCACCTTCTATCACATGCAAAAGGAAGGATGCTCCAGCCAGGAGGAACAGGAAGTTCCGACTGGCTGGACCAAAAATTCCCTCGCATGTCTTCTCTGGCATTTCAAGGAATGTTGTGCTTGACTGCCTCTCATGGATCACATCCCACAAGAAATGCCCCTATGTTCATCTGAGGAATGTTGAAGGGGATGTAATTCCTGGAGACTGGGTGCCTGCTTTGGCTGGATGTGGCGCCAAATCATTAATGAATATAAAGGTTAAAAAGAGTGGGAGCCAGAATGCAACCTGGCTTCACTCCTCGAGACGTTTTAAAGACATCATTAATGCCACCATTTAAACCTACCCTAATCTGCTTTTCTCTGTTGATGCATAGTTTTTGAATCAATAACAGAAGTCTACCGTCGATGTTGGCAATGTGCAATCTCTCCCACAGTCTGTTTCGATTAATAGAATCAAAAGCAGCAGAAAGATCAATGGAGGCTGCATAAAGATTATTCTTAGTGCTCTTCGTATATTCCCTTATGATATGTTTCAGAGTAAAACATTGATCAGTGTTACTACGTCCTCCTCTGAAATGGATGGGTGAATCTCTTGGCTTCTCTCAGCTTCCCATTTTTCCAATATTAAGTTCTGCTCCCTCAAATTCCACATCACTTTACAATTTTTTTAAAAAATGCAGTGCAAAAATTTCTTCCGATATATCCATGATATATATAGGGAAGTAATAGTACCTTGGTTAGACCACACCTGGAATACCGTGTCCAGTTCTGGGCACCACAATTTAAGAAGGATGTTGACAAGCTGGAAGGTGTGCAGAGGAGGGTGACCAAAATGGTCAAAAGTCTGGAAAACAAGTGGTCTAACCACTGAGCCTCTTGGGCTTGCTGATCAGAAGGTCAGTGGTTCGAATCCCCGTGAAGGGATGAGCTCCCGTTGCTCTGTCCCAGCTCCTGCCAACCTAGCAGTTCGAAAGCACACCAGGGCAAGTAGATAAATAGGTACCGCAGCGGCAGGAAGGTAAATGGCGTTTCCGTGCGCTCTGGTTTCCATCATGGTGTCCCATTGTGCCAGAAGTGGTTTAGTCCTGCTGACCACATGATCCAGAAAGCTGTCTGTGGACAAACGCCGGCTCCCTTGGCCTGAAAGTGAGATGAGCGTCGCAACCCCATAGTCGCCTTTGACTGGACTTAACTGTCCAGGGGTCCTTCACCTTTACCTTTTACTATACCTGATCCCAGTTTTAACAGTGTTTACACCTGCAGGGATAGACTGGTGCACAAATATAAGATGGGGGCCACCAGTATTACTAGTAGTACATGTGAAAAGGATCTAGGGGTCTTTGTGGACCACAAGCTGAACATGAGTCCACAGTGTGATGCAGCTGCCAAAAAAAGCTAACACTATTCTAGGCTGCATCAACAGAAATCTAGAGTCCAAATCAAGGGAAGTCATAGTCCCGCTCTATTCAGCCTTGGTCAGACCACACTTGGAATACTGTGTCCAGTTCTGGGCACCACAATTTAAGAAGGATGTTGAAAAGCTGGAACATGAGCAGAGGAGGGCAATCAAGATGATCAAGGGTCTGGAAACCAAGCCTGATGAGGAACGGTTGAAGGGACTGAGTATGTTTAGCCTGAAAAAGAGGAGACTGAGAGGAGATATGATAGACATCTTCAAATATCTGAAGGACTGTCCCATGTGTTACAGAAAAATCTTGGTGTGAGGCTGCTCAGTCACTCAACTGGTCAGGCAGAGCCCACGGGTCCCTGCGGAATAAAGGAAGGAGTCCAGCCACCAACCAGAGCAAATAGCTGTAGACCAAAGTTTATTGCGCAACAGGTTCAAAGAGGAATTTTGAACCCCGAGGATGGGGTGACAAGGACTTTTAAAACTTCCCCACCATATCCCAGAATACAGTTCGTACAGCATCGTTGCTACATCACCGACATGTCACCAAAGGGGAGGGGTAGACAGGGGTTACACTAGTTTCACCTTGGCAAACATGTCCAGACAAGTCCTTGGTACAAGATTAGCATAAGCAGACATGGCAGGGCAAGGCTCAGGTATAAGATTAGCACAGGCAAAGACCTCTGAAGTCCCACCACCCAAAGTACAATAGAACTTCCTTTGCATGTCTGGACCCCTTGGCAAGTCTGGTGATGGGATTAGGCTTTCCTTGGCTAACAATCAGCAATTGTCACCTCTGGGCACTTCCTGGAGTCCTTTTTCAAGGGGGAAATAGCTTTGGAATGGAGAAAACTGGCAAAGGAGTGGATTTTATATTATTTGTAAAGCTGGGTAACTTCCCCGAGCTGTCAAGTTGAAAGATACATTCAGGCATAATATTTGTAACATTTAACAACTTTAAAGACATGCCCCCCCCCCCGGTAATTTCCGTAACACCTGGAAGAGGGGACAAGCTTGTTTTCTCCCACTACAAGAAAGGAGATTCCAACTAAACATTAGGAAGAACTTTCTGGCAGTAAGAGCTGTTCAGCAGTGGAAGGATCTCCGTTTGGAGAAGCTGGGCTCTCCGCCAGAGGTTTTTAAACAGAGGTTAGATGGCCATCTGTCAGGGATGCTACAGTTGATCTTCTTGCATTGCAGGGGTTGGACTAGATGGCCCTTGATGTTCCCTCCAACTCTACTATTCTATCACTCTGTAGCCATTTCTGAACACCCTCTTCCCAAATGCCCACGTTTTAGCGAAGTGATCTTCCCTGATGTAATGCATTTTTATATGAGATTCTCACAGTGTGGGAAAAAAATCAAGCCTTAACATGGTGATTAGAGGAAAAGTCTGCTCAAAACTCTGTTTAGTAAGAAAAGGCAATTACACTGCCTTGTTGTTGTTTTTAACACTCTAAGGGATACATGGCTGTTATGTACTGAGTTGAATAGGATTCAGAATGCAGCAGTCTGATTGGTCCTAGAACAATAGGATTCAGAATGCAGCAGTCTGATTGGTCCTAGAACAATAGGATTCAGAATGCAGCAGCCTGATTGGTCCTAGAACAATAGGATTCAGAATGCAGCAGTCTGATTGGTCCTAAAACAATAGGATTCAGACTGCAGCAGTCTGATTGGTCCTAGAACAATAGGATCCAAAATGCAGCAGTCTGATTGGTCCTAGAACAATAGGATCCAGATTGCAGCAGTCTGATTGGCCCACAGGAGCCACCCAATCCAGCTCCAGGTGGAAGTGAATCCGCAACCTGATTGGCCTACAGGTGAATCCCGGAATTAGCCAATCACGTGGGGCCCATTGTGTAAATAATGTATATAAAGCAGACATCCTGGGGGAACTTCCATTCCTCCTCGCCACTATGAGCTGAATAAAGAGCATGAAATCCACTCTCGACTACGAGTATATTTCAATAGCCTTGAGGAGGTCTTGCAGGCCCCGGACCCATGCCTTCTGCTTCCACCCACATACATAAGCATGTCCCTCCTGTTCCTGTTCTCTGGCTCCACCATTTGAGGCAGCGGTGCTTCTGAATACCAGAGGCTGGAAAGCCCAGGAGGGGAGAGGTCTCTTGCGTTGTTCTGCACTGTGAGAACCAGAGGCTGGACTAAATGGGCCACTGGCCTCATCCAGCAGGCTTCTCTTATGTTCTTACGAGCAAACTAACGTGGTTCTCCTCTGGGAATAGGTAAAGTACCCCTGACCATTAGGTCCAGTTGCAGATGACTCTGGGGTTGCGGTGCTCATCTCGCTTTATTGGCCAAGGGAGCCGGCGTACAGCTTCTGGGTTATGTGGCCAGCAGGACTAAGCTGCTTCTGGCGAACCAGAGCAGCGCACGGAAACACCGTTTACCTTCCCACCACTTATCTACTTGCTCTTGACATGCTTTCAAACTGCTAGGTTGGCAGGAGAAGGGACCGAGTAACGGGAGCTCACCCCGTCGCAGGGATTCGAACCACCAACCTTCTGATCAGCAAGCCCAAGAGGCTCAGTGGTTTAGACCACAATGCCACCTACGTCCCCCCTCTGGGGATAGCCATTCTGCAAATGCTGCTTTGTTTTGCTGTGGCCATTGCTCCCACCAGCACCTTATCCTGCCTTCCTAGGGGACTGGACACTCGACCTCTTGTCCTGAAACTCATCTGACCTTCCTAGGGGACTGGACACTCGACCTCTTGTCCTGAAACTCATCCGCAGAACTGAAGGTAGAAAGAATTGTGGAAGCCCTGAAAACCAAGTTACCGCTGAAAAACAGTTCTGCATGCCAGCCAGTCCTCTTTGCTTTCCATGATGGACTCCCTGTGTCTTGAGGGCATCTGCCTCGCCCTCCTCTGCCCCGGCCAGTTCTGCTGAGAAGATACAATCACGAGATCCTTCTAGCAGCAGAGACCCCTGCAGGATTCCAGTTCCAATACCCGTGGAGAAGCTGTGATCATCCTCTAATAAATCTGGAAACGAGGAATTGTTTCTGCCCTAACACAGCAGCTGGTTGGAGGCTTTATTTTTTATTCTATTTTATTTTTTGGCCTCCCGTTTCCTAGCTCATCACTCCCCGTGCCAGCAGAACCGAGTGTCAGCCCAGTGGTGGGGTGATGACCACGGCTTCACCCGTTGCCAGCAAAAGCTTTCTCACTCCACACCATAACAGACGAGACAAAGATAAAGCGGCAGCTGTCAGAGGCTCCTGGGGCACCGTAATTATGAAAATATTATTTTCTGTTTCTGCAGCAGTATTTTCCGCCAGAGATCCAGCGCTCTCCCTTTCTCTCCCCCCCTCCCTCCCCTCCCAAATCTCATCATTGTGCGAGAATCGGTGGCCATGATGCAATCTAAAGAACAAAGATGGAGAGAGAGGAATTAAATGAGGCTGTCCGTAATGTTACATCTTAAATATCTTTCCCAGGCTCCTCTTTTATGTAGTTATGGAACATTAAAAACGGGAGCATCATTATGCACCGCGCGAATCTCCCGGGCCATTTTTCTTTGTGACACCTCGAGTCATACATTAAGCCTGGAAAACAGTCTTCTCCATTACGCGACAAAATGAGATGCCGTTGAGTTTTAAAGTACAGCCAGGCGACTGGGAAAAGGGGTGGGAGCTCAGATGCTGATTGCTTGCCAAAGCACCTGTCCTTTTCCAGAATCTCTGGCACCTTTTACGACTGCAAAGCACAGAGACACCGTCCCTCCCTTCGGTGTCAGCAAGAGAGCTCAGCTGATCAGCGTCAGAAGATGCCTTGGACAACCATTTGTGGGGCGACTGGCCAATTACCATATTTTATGCTCTATAAGACTCACTTTTTCCCTCCTAAAAAGTAAGGGGAAATGTGTGCGTGTCTTATGGAGCGAATGCAGGCTGCGCAGCTATCCCAGAAGCCAGAACAGCAAGAGGGATTGCTGCTTTCACTGCGCAGCGATCCCTCTTGCTGTTCTGGCTTCTGAGATTCAGAATATTTTTTTTCTTGTTTTCCTCCTCCAAAAACTAGGTGCGTCTTGTGGTCTGCTGCGTCTTTTAGAGTGAAAAATACAGTAATTAGGGAATCTTGCCATTGTGCCACAAAGTAATATTCCTCAATAGAATCTGTTATATGTTGGGGGGGGGGTCTGGATGCTCCCTGTGGCCCATTTCCCGGCCCATGATCCTGTCTGTCAGGTTGGACTCCCTAAATGAAACCTGCTGAACCGGCCAGACCAGTTTCTTTGTAAGATAATTGCCCTAGCTGCCCAGTTGAGTACTGCCATTTACATTTTTACATTACCTCGGTCCAGTATACCTGAAGGAGCGTCTCCACCCCCATCATTCTGCCCGGACACTGAGGTCCAGCTCCGAGGGCCTTCTGGCAGTTCCCTCATTGCGAGAAGCCAAGTTACGGGGAACCAGGCAGGGGGCCTTCTCGGTAGTGGCGCCCACTCTGTGGAACACCCTCCCACCAGATGTCAAAGAGAAGAACAACTACCAGACTTTTAGAAGACATCAGAAGGCAGCCCTGTTTAGGGAAGCTTTTAATGTTTAATAGGTTATTGTATTTTAATATTCTGTTGGGAGCCTCCCAGAGTGGCTGTGGAAATCCAGCCAGATGGGCGGGGTATAAATAATATATTATTATTATTATTATTATTATTATTATTATTATTATTATTATTATGAAATAAGTTGCGCTGTTGTCATAGAAACAGATGGCTTGGCC
Source organism: Podarcis siculus (assembly GCA_034642415.1). Classification (NCBI taxonomy): domain Eukaryota; kingdom Metazoa; phylum Chordata; class Lepidosauria; order Squamata; family Lacertidae; genus Podarcis; species Podarcis siculus. The sequence goes on from JAXCMG010000059.1 coordinate 2,693,884, forward strand.
TTTTCCCACCACACCTGTCTGGATGCCACATCATCCTAGGATAGAGAACAATAGGCCAAGGGGGACTGTGAGAGAGAGCTCTGGCTGATCATAGAATCATAAAATTAGAGAGTTGGAAGGGACCTTGAGGGTCATCTAGTCCAACCCCCTGCAATGCAGGAATCTCAGCTGAAGCATCCATGACAGATGGCCACCCAACCTCTGCTTAAAAGCCTCCAAGGAAGGAGAGTCCACCACCTTCCATGGGAGTTCATCCAAACCTCCTTTCTTGTAACTTGATGCCCTTGGTTCAGCTTGTTCCATCTTTCCTGTGAAGATATGGTGATGCTGGAAACTGAAGACCCCGAGGCTTGCATGGCTGTTTGCTGAACCCAAGGCCACGGCTTGAGGATCTCCTTGGGAACCTAGTAGAGAGGCAAGGTCTGTTGGGATGTTCCTGCTGTGAGCTTCTCCATCCTAGGCTCAGGTTGTACGTATGTGCAAATGAACATATCTCCTAAATTCAGGTACTTAGCCGTGTTGGTCTGATGCAGAATACATACATACATACATACATACATACATACATACATTAATACCTTTATTGTCAATGTACAACCTGTGTACAATTAAATTAACTGAGCCTCCTTCCCCTCCCCACAAACACTCAATCTCATTGTTGTACAACACACCAACCCCGATAGTCAGTTGCACTATATTATTTTCCGTTCAGCAGCCTAACAGCCCACGGATAGAAACTGTTTTTTAGCCTGTTGGTACGACTGATTCTACTTCCGTATCTCCTTTTCGTGGTATCTGAAGAAGTGCGCATGCACACGAAAGCTCATATCCAGAACAAACTTAGCTGGTCTCTAAGGTGCTACTGGACAATAACTCCTAAAGATACCACAGTCTCCACTGACCTTCATCCCAAGGAAACCAAGCCCTCTGTCCAAGGTTTCTGGCTGTGGATCTTCCCAGCCTGGAGATCCCATCAGGGAGTTTCTGCATGCAAAACAGATGGCACTTTTGCCCTATATATGTTTGGGAAAAGCCATAGCTCAGCTGTGCAGCATCTACCTTGCATGCAGACAGTCCCAGGTTCAGGTAAGGCTGGTGATGTATCCCATCTGAAATCCTGGAGAGCTGATGCCAGTCAGAACGGGCAATACTGAGTTAGATGGACCACTGGTCTTAGCCAGTGTAAAACAGCTCTGTGTGTGTGTGTGTGTGTGTGTGTGTGTGTGTGTGTGTGTTTAGGGGCTCCAACATTTTTATTTTTTCCCCCTGCATTCTTCCCTTTAACAGTCTGAATCAAGGCTGGAGACAGGTGGCTATTGGTTCAGACAATGAAGTTGCTTTTTTAAAATAAAATGGTTGTGGCTCACCAAACGTGCTGTCCCATTTTTGCAGCTGGCGTACAGGTTCGCCAGGTTTTCGTCTTGCTTCAGAAGCCTGCCAGACCTCTTTGATCGGAAGCAGCTGCTCAACACAAAGAGGCAGGCAGCCCAGGAAGAGAAGGAGGATCTCTCAAAACGCTGTTGATTCTATTATAAACGATTGTCTAAAACCTTTTTTTTTTTCTGGTAAAGAAGGTGGCTGCTGTTCTGGTGCTGATTTTAAAAGCCAGGCACATACGTTGGACAAAAAGGAAAGCAGTTGTTTTCTGCTTTGTTTTCTGAGTTGCTTTCTGAGAAAGGTTGTTTTCTGCTGCTCCAGAGAAGCGGACACAGAGCAATGGATCCAAACTGCAGGAAAGAAGATTCCACCTAAACATTAGGAAGAACTTCCTGACAGTAAGAGCTGTTCGACAGTGGAATTTGCTGCCAAGGAGTGTGGTGGAGTCTCCTTCTTTGGAGGTCTTTAAGCAGAGGCTTGACAACCATATGTCAGGAGTGCTCTGATGGTGTTTCCTGCTTGGCAGGGGGTTGGACTCGATGGCCCTTGTGGTCTCTTCCAACTCTATGATTCTATGATTCTATGATTCAGTTTGCTTTGGACCTGAAAAAGCCCAATTGACAAAATAAGAAATGATTTATAAGCATCAATTACAGAGGAACAAGCGATACATTGCTCTTAATAGTTACTCCAAGCACATTAAAGGAGGCGAGTCTCGCTCACTCCAGTTGCCTACTCTCATATTTTATAAATGTAAAACATCGCCAGTGACCTTCCCCTTCGTAGTCGAAAGATACCAGCTAAGCCGAAGAATTTTTGAAGCAGAGAACAGGGGCCAGTAAAATATGGCTCAGATCCTATCAACAAGCCCCACTAATTCACCAGAAGGAAATCCGGTCAGAAATATTAAAGGCCGCTGTCCAGCACAAGCGATCCCGTGCTTGCAAATAATTCGCTTTGCAACCCACAGTTCACCTCGACCTGGAAAACGTGTCACTGATAACGTGGCATAAATACATATGTACAGACACACTCCACTGTACTGCTAAATAAACTTTGCAGGAGTCTGCCAAACAGGGGTCAAGATTGTTCTCTTTCTGCATGCCGTGGCCGGCAGAAAAATGGCAGGAAATATTGTGCACTATTTTGTGATACTTGGTGGTTCTATATCATAGAATCGTAGAATGGTAGAGTTGGAAGGGACCCACAATGTTCATCTAGTCTAACCCCTTGCAAGGTGTTGAAGTTGTTGTTGAGTCGTTTAGTCGTGTCCGCCTCTTCGTGACCCCATGGACCAGAGCACGCCAGGCACTCCTGTCTTCCACTGCCTCCCGCAGTTTGGTCAAACTCATGCAGGTAGCTTCGAGAACACTGTCCAACCATCTCATCCTCTGTCGTCCCCTTCTCCTTGTGCCCTCCATCTTTCCCAACATCAGGCTCTTTTCCAGGGAGTCTTCTCTTCTCATGAGGTGGCCAAAGTCTTGGAGCCTCAGCTTCAGGATCTGTCCTTCCAGTGAGTACTCAGGGCTGATTTCCTTAAGAATGTATAGGTTTGATCTTCTTGCAGTCCATGGGACTCTCAGGAGTCTCATCCAGCACCAGAATTCAGAAGCATCAATTCTTTGGTGATCAGCTTTCTTGATGGTCCAGCTCTCACTTCCATACATCACTACTGGGAAAACCAGAGCTTTAACTATACGGACCTTTGTTGGCAAGGTGATGTCTCTACTTTTTAAGATGCTGTCTAGGTTTGTCATTGCTTTTCTCCCAAGAAGCAGGCGTCTCAATGACTAAAAATGACTTTAAAAGTGGGTGCTCTGGAAGTTTCTTTTCAGAGGATGAGTAATTTTTAGCAGCAAACCAGAGAAAAACTTGGACCAAGAACCCCACACATGGCATTGTGGATATCACACACCACAAAGTTTTGTTCCATCTTTTGCACTGGCTCCTCATTCTCTTCTGGAGACAATTCAAGGTGCTGGTTCTGCCCCAGAAACCCCCAGAATGGCCTGGCTGACATTCACTGCTGTTCCTTCTGCAGCGGCCCCTACATAAAAACGTTTTTCCCAGTCCAGCCAAAGCAATAAATACAGGTCCCAGCCATAACGTTCAAAATGCGCAGAGCATTAAAAGCCTAAATGAATTGTTAATAAATATTGATGCCGGTGGCTGAAATGAAACTAAATGCAGTTCTCTAATCTTGTTGAGAGCAGAGACCCAGGAAAGAATTATGAATGGGGCTCAGCCTGGCAATTACAAAGGGCCGCTGCCAAGAAGAATCTCCTTCAAAAGAATAATCAAAAAGTCTATAAGGGTTGGAGAATCTTGAAAGCATATTTAGAAAACTATGGAATAAAAGGAAACACCTTGGCAGAATTAGACTGATCCCTGTATTGTATCACTGCCTTGCCGTGGCGAAGGGGCTTGAATAACTCAGAGAAGCTATGAGCTATGCTGTGCAGGGCCATCCAAGATGGACAGGTCATAGTGGAGAGTTTTGACCAAACGTGATCCACCTGGGGCAGGAACCGGCAAGCCACTCCAGTAACCCTGCCAAGAAAACTCCATGGACAAAGACAAACCTTTTAATGAGGGTGAAAGAGGACAGCGCAAAATATGGTCTGAAGCTCAACATCAAAAACACTAAGATTATGGCCACTGGGCCCATCACCTCCTGGCAAATAGAAGGGGAAGAAATGGAGGCAGTGAGAGATTTTACTTTCTTGGGTTCCATGATCACTGCAGATGGTGACAGCAGCCACAAAATTAAAAGACGCCTACTTCTTGGGAGAAAAGCAATGACAAACCTAGACAGCATTTTAAAAAGCAGAGACATCACCTTGCAAACAAAGGTCCGTATAGTTAAAGCTCTGGTTTTCTCAGTAGTGATGTATGGAAGTGAGAGCTGGACCATAAAGAAGGCTGATCGCCGAAGAATTGATGCTTTTGAATTATGGTGCTGGAGGAGACTCTTGAGAGTCCCATGGACTGCAAGAAGATCCAACCTCTCCATTCTGAAGGAAATCAGCCCTGAGTGCTCACTGGAAGGACAGATCGTGAAGCTGAGGCTCCAAGACTTTGGGCACCTCCTGAGAAGAGAAGACTCCCTGGAAAAGACCCTGATGCTGGGGAAGATGGAGGGCACAAGGAGAAGGATGAGATAGTGGGACAGTGTTCTCGAAGAGACCAGCATGAGTTTGACCAAACCGCAGGAGGCAGTGGAAGACAGGAGTGCCTGGCATGCTCTGGTTCAGGAGGTCACGAAGAGGCGGACACGACTAAACGACAACATTATTATTATTATTATTATTATTATTATTATTATTATTATTGGAATTTTCAGGCTTTTTCCGTCAGGATTTTCCAGAAGTCAGTTCCAGCACCTCTCAGGTGAAGGAGAACGAGGGAGGTGTTCTTGGTGAGTTTCAGCACTCTTTTTTTTTGGAAAAATATCACTGGGGATATTTATATATGTTAGCGTGGCTGGTTTGTAGACTTTATCAACCACTTAGGTGCCTTTTTTGGCATTAAATCATGTATTAAATAACAACAAGGTTATACGTCCTCCAAACTTGAAGGTAGCACAGACGGCCGTCGTGACCAGGTCTTACCCTCTGTGAATTTGCACGTCGCTGTGCAGTTGTGAAACCACCGTGAGAGCTGTTGAACTTTAAGATGCTCTTTTGAAAATTAAAAAAGAGAGAGAAGCAGATAATTAAAAAATATATATAATAGTCTTCACCACGGAAGACTTTGACGGATGTCGGCTGGAGCCGGATCCTGACAGGCAGGGGGAATGAGCAACGGCGTTGCAGCTCTAAAGACATTATGTTGCAAATGCTGTTTATTTTCTGTCAGTTCTAAACTACGCAGTAAATAACACATTATAAAAGACATCCAGAAATAACATTAGGCTCAAATGGAACCATCCATTACTCCTCTCCTTTCTCAAGCCTTTTAGGAGATACTTTGTTGTTCCCTGAAGTATCGCCACTTATTTCGCTCCTCGTCGATTGTTTTCCCCTAAAGACACTCTCTTGTTTGCTGCGATGCTCCCAGGCCACTTGCAAAAAGGAAGGAAGCGAAGAGGGGAAAGGAACACGCGCATCCCAAGATGAAACGAGGCTAGAACAATATTTAGAAGCCTTCCCCCTCCTCCTCCTTTCATCAGGAATCGGATTTAGTCTACGACATGTCTTTGATTCTCTGAGAAAGCACTCTTGTGAGTGAGAGTCCCTCTCTCTCTAAACCAGAAAATACACAGAAGTTTGCTAAAAGAGGCCTCTCTTTGGCAACAGCAGCGACAACAGCTTGGGGCCAGGATCCTTGAAGGATTTGGCACGTGCTTGGGGGTCCCTAAGGATCATCTAGTCCAACCCCTCTGCAAAGCAGGAATCTCAGTTTCTGGGAGGCTGTTATTTGCAAATGGGGTTTGGTCTCATCCCTGCAAATCTGGGCTGCAGATTTGGGAGGTCTTGTGCAAGAAAGTGAGGTGGAATTTGTGTTACAGTAGTACCTCGGGTTAAGAACTGAATTTGTTCTGGAGGTCCATTCTTAACCTGGAACTGTTCGTAACCTGAAGCACCACTTTAGCTAATGGGGCCTCCTGCTGCTGCCGGGCCGCCGCTGCACGATTTCTGTTCTCATCCTGAAGCAAAGTTCTTAACCCGAGGTACTATTTTTGAGGTTAGAGGAGTCTGTAAGCTGAAGCGTCTGTAACCCAAGGTACCACTGTAAATCCATTTTTAATGTAATAATAATAATAATTTATTATTTATATCCCGCCCATCTGGCTGAGTTTCCCCAGCCACTCTGGGTGGCTCCCAATCAAGTGTTAAAAACAATACAGCATTAAACATTAAAAACTTCCCTGAACAGGGCTGCCTTCAGATGTCTTTTAAAGATAGGATAGCTGCTTATTTCCTTGACATCTGAAGGGAGGGCGTTCCACAGGGCGGGCGCCACTACCGAGAAGGCCCTCTGCCTAGTTCCCTGTAACCTCACATCTCGCAGGGAGGGAACCATCAGAAGGCCCTTGGCGCTGGACCTCAGTGTCCAGGCAGAACGATGGGGGTGGAGACGCTGCTTCAGGTATACAGGACCAAGGCCATTTAGGGCTTTAAAGGTCACCACCAACACTTTGAATTGTGCTCAGTAACGTCACGCAGTGCCTTTTTCCTTAAAAAAAAAAATTTAATTAGGGGTACTCTCATTTTCTACTCATATTGAAATACTGTCCCTCAATGAGGCCAAACTTAGATTCACAAAATGTTTTGGGGAATGTGTGCCCCGGCGTCCCCCCAGCAAAAAAGCACTGATATATTAGAGCAAGAATAGGACCTGACCACAAAACTGGTAAGAACCAGTTAAAGAGGAAATTCATGGCTGCCTGTTATAGCAAAAAAAATAACTCCATATAATGTACGACGAGGGTTCTGGGTGTATGGTAAAAAAGAAAAAAGTTGAGTATATTGCATTTCAAGGACTGTGGCAGGATGAGAGCGAGTGGGGTGGTGGGGTGGTTGGGTAGAAGATGAACAGCTAAGATAGTGTATATTTATTCTATATACTGTAGTGTATTTTCTAGCGTTAATGCTCTTGCAGAGTCTTTGAACTCTGTCCTGCAGTGTATTGCTGAATAAAGTATGAATGACTGGAAATCTGGTGTGAGCCAGAATTTCCCCCAAAAAAGATCAAGACCTCCTGCGGAAAGGAGAGCGACTTAAGAAGGCATGAGAGCAGGGCATTCCAATGCAAAGCCCTTGGCAACATTTGACGGGGCAAAAGGTATGTGTGGATGAGTGCTCAGTGGGTAGAGCAGTCCCAGGCGGCATATCCAGGTAGAGAACCCCATCTCAAATCCTGGACACCTGCTGACAATCTGTGTGGCAATACAGTGTTGGGTGGACCAACGATCTCACCCAGAAGAAGGCAGCTTCCCATGTTCCTATGGAGGCAGGATGCAACCCCAAAGGGCATTGACAGAGGCACTGATGCCCAAATGTTGAACCAGTGGGGAGGGCATCTGTGGATAGGAGCAACCTGGGGGTCTCAGGGTGCCCCTCCAAGATGCTGTGGCCCCCTCATGAGTCCTGGTGTGATGGCCTGGGATTCGGACTCAGAGGCTGAACCTGAGGGATCCCAGCCTGCAAAGGATTCCCCACCTCCAGATCCAGCTGAGCCGGGGCTGGGGCATGAGCCTGAAGGGTCCTCACCTGTGCTGGATCCTCAGGTGCAGGCACCAGCTGAGTCTGCTCTGGCTCCTGAGAGGATGGAGGACCCACTGCCTGCAGGTGCTCCACTCTCAGCCCCGTCAGAGGAAGGTGAGGTTGCCTCTGGGTCCGGTGACCCTCCAGCCTCTCCTGAGCTGCAGAGGCTCAGGGTAGAGAGGCGGAGGAAACTACCGTATTTTTCGCTCTATAACACGCACCTGACCATAACACGCACATCGTTTTTAGAGGAGGAAAACAAGGGAAAAAACATTCTGAATGAAACAGTGGATGTATCATTTTTGTGCTTCATGCTGTGGCCACAGACATGTGATCTGATGGTGAATTTGGGGTGACCCAATGCAAAAATCCTGAGAATTCCTGTGGATCCATGCTTTGTAACCACGTTTTTGCACCATTGCAGCCCCAGGCAACAGTGGGTGCGTGATTTTTT